>PISX010033596.1:0-14920 GCA_004024625.1 Mellivora capensis | reverse complement strand
CCCTCGTGGTCCAGTAGCTGTTTGTCCCTCTTTTGCTCAGCTTCTTTATTCTCTGTCATTTGGTCTTCTATATCACTAATTCTTTCTTCTGCCTCATTTATCCTAGCAGTAAGAGCCTCCATTTTTTATTGCACCTCACTAATAGCTTTTTTTATTTCAACTTGGTTAGATTTTAGTTCTTTTATTTCTCCAGAAAGGGTTTTTATATCTCCAGAGAGGGTTTCTCTAATATCTTCTATGCCTTTTTCAAGCCCGGCTAGAACCTTGAGAATTGTCATTCTGAACTCTAGATCTGACATATTCCCAATGTTTGTATTGATTAGGTCGCTAGCCTTTGGTACTGTCTCTTGTTCTTTTTTTTGTGGTGAATTTTTCCGCCTTGTCATTTTTTCCAGATAAGATTATATGAAGGAGCAAATAAAATACTAAAAGGGTGGCAAAGACCCTAGGAAAATGCCCTTTAAAGAAAAAATTGAATTAACTGCAAGAGTAAAGAATCATGGGGAGAAAGCCATGAATTCTGCGCTTTGCTTTCTCCTCCTCTGGAGTTCCTCTGCTCTCCTTGTTAACTGAACTTGATCTTGGCTGGATTTCCTTTGATCTTCTGGGGGAGGGGCCTGTTGTAGTGATTCTCAAGTGTCTTTGCCCAAGGCAGAGCTGCACCGCCCTTACCAGGGGCCGGGCTGAGTAATCCGCTCAGTTTTGCTTTCGGGAGCTTTTGTTCCCTGAGCGCTTTCCGTAGAGTCCGGAGGACGGGAATGAAAATGGCGGCCTCCTAGTCTCCGGCCTGGAAGAGCTGAGATTCAGGGCTCCACTCCTCAGAGAAAGGCTCCGGCTACTCCCATCTCCCACGCCCCTGGCCGTGCTCCGAGCTCACCTAGCCCGTGACCGGTCCAAGGTAACCCCGAGCTGAGAGCTCACTCCTCAGCTCTTTCTCTGTAGCCGGCTTCCCGCTCCGATACCTGCTAGCTCTGCGACACTCAGACACCCCCGCTCCTTCTGTGACCCTGCGGGACCTGGGGCCACGCTGACCCCGCGTGGGCTTCACCCCGGTTTAGCCTCTGGAGCGATGTCCCTCCATGGAGCAGACTTTTAAAAGTCCTGATTTAGTGCTCCGTTGCTCCGCCGCTTGCCGGGAGCCGGCCCCTCCCCCACGGTCTATCCTCCCGTCGCTTTTGATTCACTTCTCCGCCAGTCCTACCTTCCAGAAAGTGGCTGATTTCCTGTTTCCAGAATTGCTGATCTTCCTCTCTTTGATCTCCCGTTGGATTTGTAGGTGTTTGCAATGGTTTGATAAGCTATCTAGCTGATCTCCTGCTACCTGATGTCGTCTCAGCTGCTACTTCTCCGCCATCTTGACCGCAATCTGTCATTAGCTTTTTTTTACCAATAAATCTATCCCATGTGACACCAGATGATTCTCTCTGGCTCTTAGTGAGATTCCTTTCTAAAACTGTAAGGATTGCAGTAACAAGCAGGTCCTTGATGAATAATACTGCAGGTCAGAGATGCTTGATGCACATCCTTGGCTTCCTAGGGCCCTTTGGGGTTTGTAACTAAAGCTGGAGCTCCTCTAGCATGCAGCTCTTAGGGGGAAATCACAGAGAGCTTGCTGGCACCAGAAGTAAGAGAGGGTCTGAGTCTGCAGTGTGAAGATGAGAGACTGAAGATACAAAGGGACAATAGGTAGAACTTTGTTCTACAGTAGGTAGAAAAGGTAGAACTTTGACCCCCAATCTAGAGTGACCTCCAGGAGGCCAGCCGACAGCTTGAATGTCCCCTTTGGTGCAGAACTCTGTGCAGTTTACCATCATTTCCATCTGTAACCATCAGAACCAGCTATAGCTAAGGAAGAACGTTCACCTCCAAGACTTTATGGAAGGGACAGTTCTAGCAGAGGCTTCTGTGAATGTAGGCATGCTTGTTCTTGAAGCGTGCTGTGAAAAACTTCTCACCAAACCTCAAAAGAGATGCTTTAAACTACAATGCTTCCCTTAAAAAATTCCCTATATTATCCAGCAGTCAGTCTAAAGAAGTAATAGTGCTAACTAACCATGACTCCATCA
Organism: Mellivora capensis; assembly: GCA_004024625.1. Classification (NCBI taxonomy): domain Eukaryota; kingdom Metazoa; phylum Chordata; class Mammalia; order Carnivora; family Mustelidae; genus Mellivora; species Mellivora capensis. Next base: position 12,854 of record PISX010033596.1, on the reverse strand, counting down.
CACTGGGTAAATGTTTTAGTAACTAGAGAACCTGGGAGAATGGGATGCATAACTGGATCAGCAGTCTGGACAAAAGTCTGCAGGGGGGTGAAGTACGGGGGTGGGAAGAGTAAATTTTCTTAGATTACCTACCTAAATTGACCTAGATAAGGACAGGTCTTCCTCCTGAGGAGAGGACTCCCTTTTCTTTTCCTTTCTCCCTCTGCCTCAGCTGTGTCCCCTCACCAATGACACTTCCCTATATAGGATTCAGGTATGTGTGGACCAACATGGGCCAGAACCATCAGGAGTTTCGTAGCTGTGAGGTTTTCTTTTTGCCCTCACCTCCTGCCCGGGAAATATGTGTGGTAAGTTAAAGAGAAGTGAAAACACCAGGCAAATGACAGAGCAGGCATGTTTGTCTTTGGTATTTCCAAGTCTCTGGGTGCCCTCAGCCTGGTGCTGCCTCCCCAGGGGGAGAACTTCACTCTACCCAGGACTGTCTATCATTGCAACCTTGTCCCTCCCTCCCAAAAAGAGCATCTGATGTCCCATATTATCAGAACACTCTTTCCCCATTTCTAAAATAACAAGTGGCTGGGCTTATGACTAATTGGTGTTAAATTACCTATTTGGATTTGTTACCCAAATCAAACACATTCTAACATGATACAAAAAATAGCACCCTAAAAAAAATAGCACCCTAATGGTGGTTCTCTAATGTCCTGGTATGTACGGTGCCCCAGATATGACCAACTGCTAGGCGGGGAGATCAGCCTGGATCCCTCTTCAGTCACTCTGGGGAGGGAGGTGATTACTAACCAGCTTTGCACCTTGGACCAGTTACTCCTCAGGGCCTCAGTTTTCTCATCTTTAAATTTGTTGAAGTAATAGTTATATGTAATCTTTTTCTAACAGTCTTTGTCAGACACTGTTGTAAGCATGTCATATCTATTAACTTACTGAAACCTCACAACAAATTTAGCTTCAGGCTCTGTACTTCATTTCTCCAAGATGTGTGTGTGTGTGTGTGTGTGTGTGTGTTTTAATCTGGAAAATATAATTTTAACAACTCTAAGAGTTGATGTAAGTATTCAAGTGAAAACAAATGGAATATGCCCTGCACATAGTGAATCTGTGTGTGATAAATGGATATAAGCAGTTCTGTGATGTTCATTGTTCTTTTCTGGTTTTATGGTAAATGGAAAATCCACTCCTTCACTTGAGAAATACATCACAGGAGACTAATTTTTTTTCCTTCATGAATTAATAAACTTTCCCCATGCTGTTAAGCAGTCACCTACCTCAGTGTATTAGATTTGGGGTCTTAACTCCTTCCAGTAATTATTTAAATCACCTTCCCTAATGCAACATGGAAAAACTAAACTATTCACTATTGATGGGCCCATAACTCAATGGAAATATGTAAAACAGTTACAATGTGTTTCTGAGGATGTAAGTACCACATAGACAGGGATTTTGTCCCGTTGTCTTTTTCCCGTTGCTCTATCGCCAGTGTTTAGAACAGTGCCTGGCACATTGTAGACAATGAATACTTATTGAATGAATGAATGAATGAACAGGACAGCAAACATGAATGCATACCCCTGTATTCTTGTAGAATTGTTCTAAGCAGAGCTGTAAGAAGCTTAGGCTTGTTTTTTTTTTTTTTTTTTTTTTAAATCAAATGAATGCTCTTAATCAAATGAATGCCTATTAAAGAATTTTGAAAGCTATAAAGCAGTTTTCAGAGACTGAGGGCATAAATACTCTTATTTCCTGCTGGGGAAGTTGTTGGGAAGAAGAGTTTCTTTAGGAAACAATAACAGGTTTCTAACTTTGCTCAAAGTTTATTTAAAGAAAATGCATGTAAGCAATAACTAGAGTGCTGCATTCTATTTGAAAACTGAAAAGGGTTCAAGAAGTAAAACATGAGGGAAATCTGGCTCCTCTGATAGTTTGCTGAGTGTGTGGCAGATGTGTATGTAATTCAGCATAATTGTTTTTCCACCGAAAGCCAATACTAATCTTTTAACAGCTTCTTACCACATTAGACTCAGTCTTTCACTTTCTATCAGTTCCATCTGAAGAGTCAGTTCTGTTTGGAAAATAAAGCGGAATGCCATTCACCCAGATGTCGCAGCGAAGTGCAGGGAGCTCCTTGGATCACGGTCCTCTATTACTAACTCAATGTGTTGAGTGTTACCCTCCTGACTAGCTAAAGCCCATGGCAGCCTCATGCTGCCTGGAACTGCGGTGCCTCTACTCCCTGTTCAGAGCTCATTTAATAAAACCTTGTTGTCCATGTAAGTTGAGGAGATCTAGCTCTCTGCACGCACCTCTCCAATGTCCAATAGCCTATTTATACAAGTATGAATCGTAGATTTTCATGCTGATGATATACCACCAGTGATGAATTTGTTATTTTCCCACATCCATTGGTAATTTTAAAATATGATTTATTTAGAAGTGAAATATCTCAAGCAAAGTATATGAAGTTCTCTTGGCTGAGAAGAACTTGTCTTGTGTTACATTTGCTTCCCCCCACCCCATCCGACCCCAGTTTATACCTCCCTACTTTATCCTTATTTCTATGACTTCTGCAGAGTGCTTTGTTTATTTGTTTTAGGAATTAGTTGTCACTTTTTTCTTTAAACCCCCAGGATCAAATGGTTTTTGGGTTACTGCCCACAAGTTCACTCGGCCCCCGTGCTACTCTGTATCATCAGCAATTATTATAACTTAGTTTCCAAACTTTTCCCAAAGGTATATCTTGAGATTTTTTCAGGAATCGTGGCCTAATTTAAATGATATTAAGGGGAATTTTATGAGTGTTCTGGCCTACGGATGTTTCTGTCTTCGATTTATTTAACTATTTATTATAACCTGAGAGTGGGAGTTGTGAGAATATTAGCAAAGAAAAGAGTAGAGACCAAAAGGAATATTCTTGGGGCACCTGGGTAACTCAGTTGGTTAAGCATCTGCCTTCGGCTCAGGTCCTGGGAGAACCCAGGGTCCTGGGATGGAGCCCCCATAGGGCTCTTGGCTCAGTGGGGAGTCTGCTTTTCCCTCTGCCTTTGCTGTTCCCCCTGCTTGTGCTCTCTTGCTCTCTCTCTGTCAAATAAATTTTTTAAAAATCTTAAAAAAAAAAAAAAAGAAATAGTCACTTGGTGAAGGTCCTCTGGATTTACCCTTTGAATATGTTAGGCTGCAGTCTGTGGAAAGGATCAGAAACCCCCGACCTCTCTTGTACAGTAAGGGATCCATTAATTCAAATTGCAGGATGTCTTGAGGTTAGGCAGGTTTCAGGCATAATCTGTTACACTGTCTTTGCTTCTGCGTGACCCCCTTGTCCCTACCGCCCACTGAAGGTTGGCTTTATCTTTGAGCTGGTCAAGAGAAGTGACAATAATCCTCAGTATCACCTTCGGACATTACAATGTTCTCTGAGAAAGTATGAGTCTTTTTTTTCTTCTTTCTGCTTGTCTTTTTAAGAGCGCATCTTTCCCACATGACTCCCAGTGGACCTCCCTTGGTGAGCGAGTGGCCCAAACTGCATCACAGGACTAGTCCTACCAGTTGATAGAAAGGGAGAGGGCTTGTGGTAGAAGAGGTTGGTGAAGCTTTGGCTTTTTGGAGGAAGCAAGTTATTCAGATGGAATCAGGGTTTATTGTAGGCAACCGAGAGATTCAGCTGTGCCCTTGGAGGGCAATCGAGGAAAGATTCTTGAAAGACAAAAAAAAAAAAAAGTAAAAACAGGGTTCTTGACTCGTTGTGCATGGGTCCAAAAGGCACAAAGTGGTCTCTTAAATATTTGAAGTAAAGAGGAATTGGGAAAGACTTTGGAGCACCGGGGTTACAGAGCTAAAGTAGATTCATATATTTGGTCATGCCATCCAGGAGAGAGCTCTAACTCTAAGGTGTGATAGGCCCATCCATCTTCCAGTTAGCAGCCCAGTGAATAAGACAAGCAGGGGAAAACTTGAGTGGTTAGGGAGTGTTAAGGATATCCTAAGGATAGGAATGCAAAGAGAACTTTTTCTTTTTCCCTTTTTAAAGATTTTATTTATTTATTTGACAGAGAGAGATCACAAGCAGGCAGAGAGACAGGCAGAAGGAAAGGCGGAAGCAGGCTCCCTGCCGAGCAGAGAGCCCGATGCGGGGCTTGATCCCAGCCTCGATCTCAGGACCCTGAGACCTTGACCTGACCTGAAGGCAGAGGCTTAACCCACTGAGCCACCCAGGCGCCTCTATAATATACTGCCTTCTGCGGGGCCACAAAGAGAGCTTCTGAGTTAGTGAAAGATTTCATCTACTTGTCTGATAGCCATTCCTCACTATTTAAAAAGTATTGTTAAACATCCCTTTGCAAATTGTCCTGTTCTAGGTAGTGAGGTAGGTCAGTAGAAAAAAAAGAAAAGAAAAGAAATGGATAGAATTAAAAATGCACTTCTAGTTTGCCTTCGATTAAGGCCAAGTGGGCTGGTGAGGTGGGCTAGGGAGATGGCACGTTTGGAGAGAGACTCGTAATTCTGAAGATCCTGGTGATTATAGGGAATGGGCCTCTTAAAGTCCTCTCCTCTAAACTGCCATTAGAGGTATCAGCTCCTAAGTGCTGGATACTTGCTATGTCTTTGATCGTATCCATAGGATTCGTTGCGTGTGATTAATAAATCTTTTTTTTTTCAAATTTTATTCCTAATTCTCATTTTAAAAATCTCTTTTAGAGTCTTTGTTTATTTTCATCTCATGTGGAAAATATATAAGGCAAGCCCCATAACTGATAACGAAAACTAATTGTATTAAATTTTCCTGTTCACGAGGGCCTTTTTTGGAAAGAGCAAAGAAACTGAGCGGGCTTTGGTGAAATCAATTGAACAAAGGCCCAAATATGGAAAATAAGTAAGTACTCTCCGAGGTAGCTTTTACAAGGGGTTGGGGAGAGGATAGCTTTGCAATTGACTATCTCTAGAAAGGCCGAAAAATAAAAAGTGTCTTTTCTTTTGACAAAATCTTACTAACTTCTTTCGGGTAGGAGGCCTGCCAACATGAAGAAAAGAGCAACTTAAATTTTCTTCTGCATTTGGTCACTAATGCTATTTGGCGCCCTTGGAATTTGGCAGCTGCACGTGAATCACAGATCACTGCCGGGAGGGATTGGTGGAAGTCTTACTCGACAGTCATTGTACAACTTGTGAAAACTCACTGGTTCAAAGCCCCTACAAACTAAAACTTTACCTGAGGCTTCTTCGTTTAGCTGTTCAGTTTTTTGTTTTGTTTCTGCGCATGTCTTCTATAATACGTCTCAAAACCCCTAAAATGGACCCTTCCAAATGACTCGAAATCTGGAAAATATGCTTCCCTGGACAATTCTGGTTTGCCTCAGTAGTGTTTTCAAGACTTTCTATGCTAAGTGCAAACATTCATATACCAAATTCCATGGGGCTTTCATCATTTTTAATGTGAAAAGAATCTGGTTTTGGTTTCTTTAATCTTTTACGGCCAAATTGGGTCCAGAAGATGAAACTGTGGCCCTACATTTTCCAGCTAAACAAAGCTTTGCTAATAGACAGGAAATGTGTGGAGACCCTGTGCAATCAAATCTCCCAAGAATGCTTTCTTTTAGTTTTGAAACAAAGAGATCTATTTAACACACAAGAAAAACACTGTCCTCTAGTCTTAAAACCACTGAGAGCAGGAAATAATCTCAGCAGTCTGAAGCCCAGCGTTATTTGAAATCCACTTGGAATAGGAGACCCGTGTGGACCGTGCAATGGCCCACCCTTTGCCTGTGATCACAGCTGCTTTTATGAATGCTACTCAGGTGAGTAAAGAAACCCTTTTCATGTGGCCCATTTCAAGGCTTTGACATTTTATCTGTATATTTATTATTTTCTCCAAAGTAAGGGTTCTTCAATTGTGATATGTGGATATCCAGAAGATCTATGGATGAATTCAGGAAGTCTGAAATCTCTGGAGTCTTGAGCTCACTTTTTTTGTAGAGAGATCTTAATTTACATCAGATTCTGACAGGAGTCACTAATCACCCTCAAAAGGTAGATACAAATTTTTAAAGACTTTTATTCAAGATATTTTGAGCCTGTGTTTTAATATTTCTCTTTCCTGGGATGTCTGAGTTGCTCAGTCAGTTAAGCGTCTGCCTTTGGCTCAGGTCATGATCCCACACTCCTAAAATCGAGTCCTGCATCTGGCTTCTTGCTCGTCAGGTAGCCTGATTCTCCCTCTGCCTGCCACTCCCCTTGCTTGTGCTTGTGTTCTCTCTCTGACAAATAAATAAATCAAATCTTAAAAAAAAAAAGATTTCTCTTTCCTTGTAAAGATTTGAATACTAAATAGCAGCTAGAATTAAGTGAATTCTGACTAAATAGGTATACTTCTACATTTCTCTTATAAAAATTATAATTTTATTTAAGTTCTATATATTTTCAGAGTCAGATGGTTCCACAATATTTATTATAAAAATATAGCATGACTCACCTAATTTCTGCTTCCCGTAGGCAACCATTTCAACTTTCTTTCATTTTTTTAAAAAAACACATAATGTATTATTTGCTTCAGGGGTACAGGTCTGTGAATCATTGGTCTTACACAATTCACAGCAATCACCATAGCACATACCCTCCCCAATGTGCATAACCCAGCCACCCTATCCCTTCCCCCCCACACCCCACAATCCTCAGTTTGTTTCCTGAGATTGAGTCTTTTAGGGTTTGTCTCCTTCCCCAGATCCATCTTGTTTCAGTTTTTCCTTCCCTACGCCCCATGACCCCCTGCCCTGCATCTCAAATTCCTCATAGATCATATGATAATTGTCTTTCTCTGATTGACTTATTTCGCTTAGCATAATACCCTCCAGTTCCATCCACATTGTTGCAAAATGTGGCAGGATTTCGAGGGTTTTTGTTTTTTGTTTTTGATGGTTGCATAGTATCCCATTGTATATATACCAAATCTTCCTTATCCATTCATCTGTTGATGGACATATAGGTTCTTTCCATAGTTTGGCTCTTGTGGGCATTGCTGCTATAAACATTCACATGCATGTGCCCCTTCGGATCACTACATCTGTATCTTTAGGGTAAATACCCAGTAGCACAATTGCTTGATCATAGGGAAGCTCTATTTTCAACTTTTTGAGGAACCTCCACACTGTTTTCCAGAGCGGCTGCACTAGCTTCCATTCCCACCAACAGTGTAGGAGGGGTCCCATTTCTCCACATCCATGTCAAGATCTGTTGTTTCCTGACTGGTTAATTTTAGCCATTCTGACTGGTGTGAGGTGGTATCTCACTGTGGCTTTGATTTGTATTTCCCTGATGCCAAGTGATGTGGAGCACTCTTTCATGTGTCTGTTGGCCATCTGGATGTCTTCTCTGCAGAAATATCTATTCATGTTTTCTGCCCATTTCTTGATTGGATTATTTGTTCTTTGGGTATTGACTTTGACAAGTTCATTATAGATTTTATACGAGGCCTTTATCTGATATGTCATTTGCGAATATCTTCTCCCATTCTGTCAGTTGTCTTTTGGTTTTGTTGACTGTTTCCTTTGCTGTGCAAAAGCTTTTGATCTTGATGAAGTCCCAATAGTTCATTTTTGTCCTTGCTTCCCTTGCCTTTGGTGATGTTTCTAGGAAGAATTTGCTGTGGCTGAGGTCGAAGAGGTTGTTGCTTGAGTTCTCCTCAAGGATTTGGGTGGATTCCTGTCTCACATTGAGGTCTTTGCTCCATTTTGAGTGTATTTTTGTGTGTGGTATAAGAAAATGGTCCAGTTTCATTTTTCTGCATGTGGCTGTCCAATTTTCCCAACACCATTTGTTGAAGAGACGGTCTTTTTTCCATTGGACAGTCTTTCCTGATTTGTCGAAGATTAGTTGACCATAGAGTTAAGGGTCCATTTTTGGGCTCTCGATTCTGTTCCATTGATTTATGTGTCTGTTTCTGTGCCAGTACCATACTGTCTTGATGATGACAGCTTTGTAATAGAGCTTGAAGTCTGGAATTGTGATGCCACCAACTTTGGTTTTCATTTTCAACATTCCTTTGGCTATATTGGGGTCTTTTCTGGTTCCATATAAATTTTAGGATTATTTGTTCCATTTCCTTGAAAAAAATTGTTGGTATTTTGAGAGGGATTGCATTAAATGTGTAGATTGCTTTAGGTAGCATAGACATTTTCACAATATTTGTTCTTCCAATCCATAAGCATGGAACATTTTTCCATTTCTTTGAGTCTTCCTCAGTTTCTTTCATGAGTACTTTATAGTTTTCTGAGTACAGATACTTTGCCTCTTTGGTTAGATTTATTCCTTGATATCTTATGGTTTTGGGTGCAATTGTAAATAGGAGTGACTCCTTAATTTCTCTTTCTTCTGTCTTGCTGTTGGTGTATAGAAATGCAACTGATTTCTGTGCATTGATTTCATATCCTGACATTTAATTGAATTCCTGTATGAGTTCTGGCAGTTTTGGAGTGGAGTCTTTGGGTTTTCCAAATAAAGTATCATATCATCTGCAAAGAGTGAGAGTTTGATTTCTTCTTTGCTGATTTGGATGCCTTTATTTTCTTTTTGTTGTCTGATTGCTGAGGTTGGACTTCTAGTACTATGTTGAACAGCGGTGGTGATAGTGGACATCCCTGCTGTGTTCCTGACCTTAGGGGAAAAGCTCTCAGTTTTTCCCCATTGAGAATGATATTTGCTGTGGGTTGTTCATAGATGGCTTTGATGATATTGAAGTATGCTATCCTCTATCCCTCCACTTTGCAGAGTTTTGATCAGGAAAGGATGCTGTACTTTGTCAAATGCTTTTTCAGCATCTATTGAGAGGATCTTATGGTTCTTGTTCTTTCTTTTATTAATGTATTGTATCACATTGATTGATTTGAGGGTGCTGAACCAACCTTGCATCCCAGGAATAAATTCCACTTGGTTGTGGTGAATATCTATTTAATGTACTGTTGGATCCTATTGGCTAGTATTTTGGTGAGAGTTTTTGCATCCATGTTCGTCAAGGAATTGGTCTGTAATTCTCCTTTTGAATGGGGTCTTTGTCTGGTTTTGGGATCAACGTATGCTGGCTTCATAAAATGAGTTAGGAAATTTTCCTTCCATTTCTATTTTTTGGAACAGTTTCAGGAGAATAGGTATTAATTCTTTAGATGTTTGGTAGAATTCCCCTGGGAAATCTTCTGGCCCTGGGCTCTTGTTTGTTGGGGGATTTTTTTTATGACTGCTTCAATCCCCTTACTGGTTATGGGTCTGTTCAGGTTTTCTATGTCTTCCTGGTTCAGTTTTGGTGGTTTATACGTCTCAAGGAATGCATCTATTTCTTCCAGATTGTCAAATTTGCTGGCATATAGTTGCTCATAATATGTTCTTATAATTGTTTATACTTTGTTGTTGGTCGTGATCTCTCCTCTTTAATTCATGGTTTTATTAATTTTGGGTCCTTTCTCTTTTCATTTTGATAAGTCTGGCCAGGGGTTTATCAATATTATTAATTTTTTCAAAGAACCAGCTTATAGTTTCATTGATTTGTTTTACTGTTCCTTTGGTTCCTATTTCATTGGTTTCTGCTCTGGTATTTATTATTTTTTCTTCTCCTGCTGGGTTAAGGGTTTCTTTGCTGTTCTTTCTTCAGCTCCTGTAGGTGTAGGCTTAGGTTGTGTACTCGAGACCTTCCTTGTTTCTTGAGAAAGGCTTCACCTTTGCTATGTCCCAAAGATTTTGAACAGTTGTGTTTTCATTTGCATTTGTTTCCATAAATTTTTAAAATTCCTCCAAAATTTCCTGGTTGACTCGTTCATTCTTTAGTAGGATTCTCTTTAGCCTCCAAGTATTTGAATTCTTTCCAACTTTCCTCTTGTGATTGAGTTCTAGCTTCAGAGTATTGTGGTCCAAAAATATGAAAGGAATTATCCCAGTCTTTTGGTACTGGTTGAGACCTTACTTGTGACCCAGGATGTGATCTCTTCTGGAGAATGTTCCATGTACACTAGAGAAGAGTGTGTATTCTGTTGCTTTGGGATGGAATGTTCTGAATATATCTGTGATGTCCCTCTGGTCTAGTATGTCATTTAAAGCAAATATTTCCTCGTTGATCTTTTGCTTAGATGATCTGTCCATTTCAGTGAGGGGGATGGTAAAGTTCTCTAGTATTGTTGTATTATAGTCAAGATGTTTCTTTGATTTTGTTTTTTTTTTTAGACTTCTAAAGTTTTTTTTTTTTTTAATTTATTTATTTGTCAGAGAGAGAGGGAGAGTGAGCGAGCGAGCACAGGCAGACAGAGTGGCAGGCAGAGGGAGAAGCAGACTCCCTGCTGAGCAAAGGAGCCCGATGTGGGACTCCATCCCAGGACGCTGGGATCATGACCTGAGCCGAAGGCAGCTGCTTAACCAACTGAGCCACCCAGGCGTCCCTCTTTGATTTTGTTATTAATTGTTTTATATAATTGGCTGCTCCCATGTTAGGGGCATAGATATTTAAAATTGTTAGCTCCGCTTGTTGGACAGACCCTTTAAGTATGATATAGTGTTCTTCCTCATTATTATAGTCTTAGCTTAAAATCTAATTGATTTGATATAAGGATTGCCTCCCAACTTTCTTTTGATGTCCATTAGCATGGTAAATCGTTTTCCACCCCCTCACTTTAAATCTGGAGGAGTCTTTGGATCTAAAATGAGTTTCTTGTAGACTGTATATCAATGGGTCTTGTTTTTGTATGCATTCTGATACCCTGTATCTTTTGATTGGGACATTTAGCCCATTTACATTCAGGGTAACTATTGAAAGATATGAATTTAGTGTCATTGTAATGCCTGTAAGGTGACAGTTACTGTGTATTGTCTCTGTTCCTTTCTGATCTACTACTTTTAGGCTCTCTCTTTGCTTAGAGGACCCCTTTCAATATTTCCTGTAGGGCTGGTTTGATGTTTGCAAATTCTTTTAATTTTTATTTGTCCCAGAAGCTTTTACCTCTCCTTGTATTTTCAATGACAGCCTAGATGGATATAATATTCTTGCCTGCCTATTTTTCTCATTTAGTGCTCTGAATATATCATGTCAGTCCTTTCTGTCTTTCCAGGTCTCTGTGGATAGGTCTGCTGCCAATCTAGTATTTCTACCATTGTATCTTATAGACCTGTTGTCCCGTACTGCTTTCAGGATTTTCTCTTTGTCACTGAGACCCATAAGTTTTATTCTTAGATGATGGTGTGTGGACCTATTTTTATTGATTTTTGGGGTTCTCTGTGCCTCCTGGATTTTGATGCCTGTTTCCTTTGCCAAATTAGGGAAATTCTCTATTAGAATTTGCTCCAATATACCTTCTCCCCTTCTCTCTTTCTTCTTCTTCTGGGATCCCAATTTTTCTAATATTGTTTTGTCTTATGGTATGACTTACCTCTTTAATTCTCCCTTGTGGTCCAGTAGTTGTTTATCTCTCTTTCTCTCAACGTCTTTGTTTTCCATCATTTGGTCTTCTATATCACTAATTCTCTCTTCTGCCTCATTTATCCTACCAGTAAGAGCTTCCATTTTTGATTGCACCTCATTAATAGCTTTTCTGATATCAACTTGGTTAGATTTTTGTTCTTTTGTTTCTCCAGAAAAGGGTTTTATTTCTCCAGAAAGGGATTCTCTAGTATCTTCCATGCTTTTTTTCCAGCCCAGCTAGCACCTTGATAACTGTCATTTTAAACTCTAGTTCTGACATATTACCAATGTCTGTATTGATTAGTCCATAGCCATCAGTACTGCCTCTTGGTCTTTTTTTTTGTGGTGAGTTTTTTTGCCTTGTCATTTTATCCAGATAAGAATAGATGAATGAGAGAACAAAATACTAAAAGGGTAACAATGGCCCCCAAAAATATACACTAACCAAATCAGAAGGGACCCAAAACTGGGTGGAGAAGAAAGGAGGAAAAAAAAGAAAAAAAATACATACATATATATATATATGTGTGTGTGTGTTTGTGTGTATTATACTGGTGAATAGAACAGAGCCACATGCTTGATCTTGGGTGTATTTTGGTCTGTTAGAAGAAACTGCTTCCTAAAATTTTAAAGAAAAAAATATATATATACAAAAATAAAGGTAAATACGATGAAGGGATGGAATATGGCTGTAAAGATGAAAATTTAAAAAGGTTCTAAAAAAGTTATTGATAAATAAGAAGTTGGTTGAAAAAGAAAAAAAAAAGAGAAAAGAATATGATAAGGCTGGAGACTAGAACAAAGTCATGCACTAGATTTAAGGTATATTTTGATCTATTAGAAGAAACTGTATCCCAAAATTTTAAAGAAAGAAAAACCTACATGTGTATAAAAAATGAGGTCAAATACAATGAAGGGATAGAATATGACTATAATGATGAAAATTTAAAAAGATTTTTTAAAAGGTATTGATAAGATAAAATAGTTAAAAATGTTAAAATAAGAAAGAGGAAAAATAAAGAAATAGAATAAGAAAAAAATAAAATAAATTAACTTTGAAAGATTAAAAAATTATGGGAAAAAAGCCGTGAATTCTATGTACTGTATTCCTGTAGTTCTGAAGTATTGCAGTTCTCATTGATTGGTGAAGTTGGTCTTGGCTGGATGTTCTTGTTGATCTTCTGGGGGAGGGGCCTATTGTACTGATTCTTTGCTGGGGGTGAAATTGCACCACCCTTGCCAGGGGCCAGGCTAAGTGGCTTCGTTTGGAGAATGAATCTGCTTGGGTTCACTCTCAGTATCTTTTATTCTCTGAATGCTTTCTGTACAGCTTTGGAGGAGGAGAATGAAGATGGCGGCCTCCCTGTCTCTGGCCTGGAGGAGCTGAGAGCTCAGGGCCCCACTCCTCAGTGCACCC
>PISX010033595.1:0-14907 GCA_004024625.1 Mellivora capensis | reverse complement strand
TACTGCCCTCCTCTGCTGAAGTGATCTGCCTCTGTCCATCCTCTTTCCAGTGTGAGTTCATGAGTTCTGCCTACACTGAGAGCCATTAGAGTAAAAGGCAATGATGTCCTGCTAGTTTGGGATGACCCACCCCTCAAATCTCTTCTGCTGGATTATATCACAGATCATAGATGTTATCTGTTTCAGGAGGAAGAGGTCAATTTCCTGGGGAAGATCTAGAATAAATGAAGGTGATATTTTAGTAATATCCAAAAGTCATCCAGGCATTCAAGAACCTTCTTTGCTTTTTCAACAAATTCTAATGTAGAATCTAGTTATGGGACAAGAGAGAGAGAAATAGAAAAAAGTTCCTCTCCTTGAATAAAATTTCAAAATCTGGTTAGAGGAGAAGACATACAAGCGGACACATAGAATATGATGTGACATGATGACCAATTCTGTATAAGCCATAATAAAGGAAAACAAGATGTGACGTAGTTGTGTTTGGGTGGAGCAATGTAGTTATGAATGTCCTCTGGATGAAAAATAAAGATTTTCCTGGCTGGGGAAAGTGGAAAGAGAAGAGTATGTATAAAAACTCAAATCCAGATTATGCTGAGTAAAATAAGTCAAGCAGAGAGAGTCAATTATCATATGGTTTCACTTACTTGTGGAACATAACAAATAACATGGAGGACATGGGAGATGGAGAGGAGAAGGGATTTGAGGGAAATTGGAAGGGGAGGTGAGCCATGAGAGACTATGGACTCTGAAAAACAACCTGAGGGGTTTTGAAGGGGCGGGGGGTGGGAGGTTAGGGGAGCCAGGTGGTGGGTATTAAGGAGGGCACGTATTGCATGGAGCACTGGGTGTGGTGCAAAAACAATGAATACTGTTACGCTGAAAAGAAATAAAAAAAACAACAACCTCAAATCCAGAAGCAATCCAGTGAGTTCAAATCAATCATATTTAAATGTGGATGGCAGAAATGTGGGATGGCCCTTGGGGAGTGAGAGGAGATAAAGCTGGAAATGTAATCTTGGATTTGAATGTGAAGAACCATGAAACCTGGACTGAAATGTTGGTTAGGATGCTGTGTGCAATGCTGCCAGAAGAGAGCATGCTGATTAGATTTGTGTCAGAAAAATGACTGAGTATCAGCGTAGAGGATGTACAAGTATATGTATGGAAGAAATACATAGTGATCAACAGAATGGCTCTTGTAATAGTTCCCGGGCAAATCTTGAGAGCTGAATCTTTACTCGCAGTGGAGATAGAAGTCATGATACATATTACAGGTGAGAGATTCACATAGACCTATTAGTAATGAGATGTGGGATCAGGTGAAATTGGAAAAGGGTACCATGACAGCACTCATGGACTTGTGTTTACAGCGTGACAACTCTTTCACCCATGTTTTCTCCCACTTTTAGTTTTCCACATTAAATTTTTGACCTCTTGTGAGGTAAAAGGTGAAGTTGACCTAACTAGGCATAATCTAAGCTCATATTTTTAGAATCTGAAGGATATCAGCATGAAAAAGATAAGGAGAAAGACATTCAGCCAAACCCTGTCACCTCATAGGTGGACAGACTGACAGACAAACACAGCCAGTGAAGGCAACCGCATTTCCTATTCTCCCAGTCTAAGTATCAAGAAAGTGGGTCTGAAGCATGGGTGGATGACTGTGATGCCCCTAGTCATATTCTCTTATTTGTACAGGTGGAGTTCTTAAGGGAAAAATCTTTAAGCTTAAAGTGTCTATCCTTGTATTTAGGTCACAGTATACAGATCTCATTCTACCGTCCTATCTAAGTTGGAATCTGTGATTGAGGAGAAAATTGGACAACATCAAGGTGTAGTGCCAGAATGTTTCCAGTGGTCAATGAAATCTGTTCCAGTTCTAATGCTTATACATCAAGTTTCTTCTTCTCTGAATTGAGGTCACAATACCTACATTCTGAGGTTGTAATAGGAAATCTAATAAGAAAATGATTACCTTAGCACTCTAGGAATGCTTGTGTATCAGAAACCACTTCAAAAATACATATGATTTTGCCCTCAATCTAAAGGGGAAGCCTTTAGACGTTCCATATTATGGGCCATTGGTTCTCACAGTATGGTCCCTATATCAGAACCATTGGCATCACTTAGAATTTGTGAGTAAGGCTAATTCCTCAGGCTCTACCACAGAATCCGAAACTGGGGATGAGGCCCAGAAATGTGTTTTACCAGTCCCTTGGGTGTTTCTGATGTGCTTTAACATTTCATAATCACTGCTATGGGCAGATTGTGAGCATGCAGCCTGGGAACTTTTAAGTGATGCCATCACTTCCATCCATCAGTCCTTAGTGGGTGTTTTGGACCAAACCTCACTTGTGTCTGCCCTCTACCTTATTTGCATCCCTCCCCTGGCACTGCTGGTGCTAAGGAAATGTGATGCCCTTCCAGACATTTTTACGTGGAGGGATGGGAGAAAGGGGTATAGCAAGAAGAGTGACACCAGAATAAAGCCCTTTGATTTAATGAAGCAAGGATCCTAGGTCAGGAGACAGGCAGGAATGTTCCTTTAAAGATACTCCTTGGAGCTTCTGAAGTATGTGTCGTGGTTGTTGTCTTTGAGGTTTCCACACAGGCAGCAGGATTAAAATCTTGGCTAGATAGGATGCAGCACAGTTTTTCTTTGGGGCACATCCCAGTAGAAGGCTGTGTCACCGTCTCTCCCACTCTGCACATCGACCTGCAATTTCCAGTTCTGTTTGCACACTTTCTCACATACCAACTACCTGCATAAAGGAATTATATAAATTTTTTTAAACCAGGGACCTATCACAAAAAGATAGACATAACAATAGTTTTTTGTGCACTGATTATCAAGTCCCTTGCCAGTGGTGTTGTTATATTTTTCCTAATCCTCGGACCTGCTCTGAAGATTAAATGAGATTTTATAAAAATATACACAATAAAATTTTGATGTATGTATGAGCCTTTCTGAAATCGAAATTCTGAATATAAACACTCACCAGGTATCTGTTCCCCATTGTTTGATTGGGGAAATATATTTAACACGTTATTTCTAAAAAGTGTAAAAGCCCTAACCAGTTTCATAAAATGGAAATTAAACACACATAAATAACCTAAAGAAAAGTAAAAAAATGACTATTTTAAAATAGAAAATGCTCAAATCTTCCTGTAATGCTTCTTACTGTCACCCAAATGCACATGGCTTTTGATGGCACTTGGTCAGATTTTCAGAAAATCTTTACATATTTGTGAGGTCCTACAAATTGCATGTGAAATATAACTGGATTTGTTTTATTATTGTCTTTTCAAATGTAATATAATTTCTCATATATACATGGATATCTATGTATCCATACCTATATAATATTGAGATATATATTCAATCTACAACTTTTTGAGAATAACCCAAAAGCCATTCTACTAAGAATATATTCATTAGAGAGCCATTCTGCAAGGCGTGCCTACATATTATATGCATATCTAAAAAATTTTCTCATCACATGGTGTAGCACATAGAAAGCCCTGAAGAGATATTAGAACTCTTTTTATCCGGCTCTATGTTGCTCAACTCATTCCCCTATTTAATCAACACATATAATGGGTACCTACCATGTTAAGAACTCTGCAAGAATGATGGAAATAAAACAGTGAGCAGGAAGATAAGATCTGAGAAGCTTATATGGGAGGTGGGGGGGGGACGAAAATAAACACGAAAATGAATAAACAAAATAACTGCAAGTTGCAATAAGTGCAGCAAATTAAAAAACATAATGGAATGTAGTAGAGAGTAAGCAAATGAAGGTTTAATTCTGTTTAATTCTCCTCCAAGGATTAAATGAGATTTTACATACATAATATTTATGTACACATAGTCATATATATAGATGTGGGGCTATCTGAATGGGCCTGTTACTCCTAAAATCAGGATTCTGCATGGGGTTGTTGAGGAAATTATCTCTTAGGAAATGATGTTCAAGCCTAGACAGAAGGATGGATGGAAGGGATCTTGCTATGTGAAGATCTAGAAGAGTGTTCAAAGAAGTGATAGCATAATGTGAAGGCTAAGAGTAGAGGAAGAGGGGCGCCTGGGTGGCTCAGTGGGTTAAAGCCTCTGCTTTCAGCTCCGGTCATGATCCCAGGGTCCTGGGATCGAGCCCCGCATCGGGCTCTCTGCTTAGCAGGGAGCCTGCTTCCCCCTCTCTCTCTGCCTGCCTCTCTACCTACTTGTGATCTCTGTCTGTCAAATAAATAAATAAAATCCTTAAAAAAAAAGAGTAGAGGAAGAACCTGCTATTTCTGAGATAGGAAAAGATTGCTTGACTTCTTTGTTTGCATGATTTTTCTTACTTTATCTCTTCGTTTTATTCTTTTGTGTCTGTAAGGAGTTTCCAGAATGGTCTCTGACCTTAAACTATCTCTCTAGCCTCTCTCTCCATGGTCTTCTTCTTTCTCTCCATCCCAGATATCTTCATGGATATAACATCTAAATGTTCTTCTCCTGCTTTCTTCAGCTGGGGCAAGTGGATGGAAACCTCAGATCAAGTTTCCCTCCTTTTCATTCTGATCTACCTTGAGCCCTGGTGTTTTGTTGATGCTTCCTTCCAAATGTCCTTTCAAAGGCTTGCATCTCTCTAAACTAGAGAGATCTTGGGTTAACCTTGGATAATGTTGCAGAATAATCCTGAATTGCCTGTGCGTGTCTAGAAAGGGAAGTGAGGAGTTTTCTCTGATCCTTTGATTTAGAAAGAGTACAACATGCAAGTATGTGGTGTATATCATCAATGTCCCAGAGACAGCAAAATCAACCATCTAAACTCATAGAACTTCAAGGATGCAATAGATCTGAACATCTTCTGAGGCAGCCTTCCTACTGTTATTAATTTCCTTTTATCCACCATCAATTTGAACAGTTCTACAAATTCTAGAGAACCTAAAATACTTTTTCTAGGGGCAGGCTATAGCGTTATACAATTCTTTGATAAGAAACTCTACCTCTAAAAGTGAGTTCTTCATTCATTTTGTGCCATTCGAAGACATGGATGTATCTAGAGAGTACAGTGCTAATTGAAATGAGCCATTTAGATAAAGACAAATACCATATGATCTCACTCATATG
This sequence comes from Mellivora capensis, assembly GCA_004024625.1. Taxonomy (NCBI): domain Eukaryota; kingdom Metazoa; phylum Chordata; class Mammalia; order Carnivora; family Mustelidae; genus Mellivora; species Mellivora capensis. Next base: position 9,788 of record PISX010033595.1, on the reverse strand, counting down.
TGGAATCTAAGAAACAAAACAAATGAACAAAGGGAGGAAAAGAGAGAGACAAATCAAAAGACAGAACAACCCGATGGTTACCAGAGGGGGAGTGAGGGTAGCAGAATGGGTGAAATAGGTGATGGAAATTAAAGGGTACAATTATGATGAACACTGAGCAATATATAGAATTGTTCATTTACTGTATTGTATACCTGAAACTAATATAACATTGTATATTAACTATACTGGAATTAAAAATAAGACAACACAGTAAGCATGGTACACAAACAGTCCTCACCACAGAGAACCTTCTAAGCTAATGGAAGAATGCAAAGGAAATGCCAATAGATTTGACAACATGAAAATGAAAATTCTGTGCTCCCAGTAAATCAATAAAAATTAAAAGTAACTTACATTATATGTTTATAAAAAATTTAAAAATTGAAAAAAATTAAAAGTAACTAAGGCATTAGGAATGAAAGTTTACCTGCTACAACCTTAAGTTAAAAAGGGCAGATTATAAACTCATATATCAGTTGTTAACAACTTTTAAAAATGTGAGCAGTGATGGAATGGTGGCCAATTTCTTTATTTCTAAAATGTTCCCAGTGTTCTTGTCTTAATTTTGTAAATATAAATTACAGAATTAATTAATTAAAAGGAAGGAATGCTATACATAGAGAGCTGAAATCTGACGTAGGATTTCCATCAGTCTTGAATCTTTTCCCCATGTTCATCAGAATATGTTTCTCTCCTTTTCCACCTTACAGTCCTGTAGATATTTAGAAACAGTCTTTGCTGTCCTGTTAATCACGTCCAAGAGTAAAAAATTGGGAGACCTTCTCTGTAAGACCAAGAAAATTGGAAGAAGTAATATTGTAGAACTGTTACTTCAGGAGTAATACTTGGTGCCATACAAAGTAAAGTGAGGCAGGGCTGGCCTGAGCTGGCCCTGAGTGTTAAGGATAGAGGGGGCTTTGGAACAACAGGACCATCTCTGCATTTGGATTCCCATTATTCTCCTTAACTGCCAACCATAGACACTGCGCTGTTCTAAGAGGTCTCGTATAATAGAGATGTTCCGAAGAAGTAGGGCAAACCTTAGCACCCCCTACCAGTGAGAACCCTGCCTCCACTCCCATGGATGTTTGCTAATAGGGATTCCATTTCCAGGACCCTGTTCTGGACTTTTCCCTCAAATTTCTGTTTACCTGAAACCAATTGGGCCAGGAGCATGAAGCTTCCAAGAGTGAACAGTAGGGACTTCATGGCTCCTGAAACACGTAGGCAGTGGATTCTATGGAGTCCAAAACTCTCTCTTCAGTGTGACTGCACACAGGTCTTTATTGTCCTCCCTAGACGGGGTTGGGCTCAATCCGTAGACCAGTAGGATATAGGATACTGTGCCAAACAACTAGTCCACTGACCAGCTGTTCTAATTGAGGCATCACTATTCAAGAGCCCTATTCAAAGCATGCCTTGGGGGAAAGATAAGGACTTAGAAGAGTAGGTGCCAACTCTGCTGACGTGTATGTAAATTTGGAGAGAAAAACACAAGAAGAATTTATGCTCCTCCCTCAAGGCTGGGTATTCCTGTTTATCACAGTCCTCCTGTGTTGTTTCTGAAAGTATTTACCTTACTGCATTGTGACTACCTATTCACCCGGCTGTCTCTTTTCTTAAAATACAGTGGATTTTTGAATACTGACTACATATTATTCTTTTCTGTGTATTAGTTCTGGGCATAGAGAAGTCTCAGTAGTTGTTTGTTGAATGAAAAAGTTAATACTTTGTTGATAATCTGCAATTTAGAAAGTTTTTTTTTAAAGAAATAAATGAGCACTTGAAGATAAATGTACAACGATGTCTTTAAATTCCCATTCAAGTCCAACAATAGAATATGGTAAAATGAAGTGCATACATATAATTTAATGCTGTATGTTCATTAGAAGGAGTGCAGCAGATTTTGTCTTTCCAAACCTTGAATGAAGAAGCAACATTGCAGAACATATAGAGTAATGATTCTAATTTCTGTGAAAAATTTATACATGTTGTGTGGAGGTAAATGCATTAACTGGAAGAGTATAAGTATAAGATGTCATTCTGATCATAGTTTTCTGACTGAGTTAGAGACAGGCATTCAAAGATTTTATTTGTATTCTTAAAAATTCTTTTGAGTTGTCCTGTGGATCGTTACTGGAGGTAAGGTCCTACAGATTTTATTCGTTGTGGGGAATTTTTATCTTTTATTATTTAAAATTATTGAGATATAATTGATGTACATTGAAATGCATTATTTAAAGTGTACAGTTTGATGAGTTTGAGAGTTTATGCACTTGTGAAACTATCACCAGAATTAACATTATGCATACATCCTTCACCCTCTGGTAACCATAAATCTGATCTCTTTTTCTGAGTTTGATTTTTTTAGATTCCACATATAAATGAGATCATATAGTGTTTATCTTTCTCTGATTTATTTCACTTACCATAATACCCTGTATACCACATTTTCTTTATCCATTGATCTGTCAGTGGACGCTTAGGTTGTTTAGCTGATTGTGAGCAGGCTATTCATACAACAATTCATTCAACAATAACCTTAGCTGTTGTAAATAGTGCTGCAACAATATCTGCAACACAATTATCTCTTCACAATCCTAATTTCAATTCTTTTGGATAAATATATAGAAGTGGGATTGCTGGATCACACAGTAGTTCTATTTCTATTTATCTGAGGAACCTCTCTACTGTTTTCCATAGTGGTTATACCATTTCGCATTCCTACCAACAATTTGCAAGTGTTCTACTTTCTTCACATCCTCACTAACACTTGTCTTTCTTTTTTTTTTTGACAGTAGTTATCCCGACAGATGTGAGATGGTATATCACTGTGGTTTTGATTGTTATTTCCTTGATGATTAGTGATGTTGAAATTTTTTCATGTACCTGTTGGCCATTTGTATGTACTCTTTGGAGAAATGTCTACTCATTCCTTAGCCCATTATAAAATCAAGTTGTTAATTGTTTTTTGTTTGTTTCTTTGTTTTTTGCTGTTGAATTATAGGTGTCCTTATCTATTTTGGAGATTGATTATCAGTATATGGTTTGCAAATATTTCCCACCATTCCAAGGGTTGCCTTTTCATTCTGTTGATTGTATCCTATACTGTACAGATTTTTGGTTTGATGTAGTGTCCTGCTTTTCTATTTTTGCTTTTGTTACCTGTACTTTTAATGTCATATCCATGAAATCATTGCCAAGAGCAATATCGCTAAGCTTTCCCTATTTTCTACTAGGAATTTTACAGTTACTGGTTATATTAAATTTAAGTATTTAATCCATTTTGAATTAATTTTTGTGTATGGTATAAGAGTCCAAGTTCATCCTTCTGCATGGGGATGTACAGTTTTCTTAAACCATTTGTTGAAGATATTACTTTTCCCCAACATGTATTTTTAGCACCCTTCTTGAAGATCAGTTGACCATATATATGCATGGATTTATTTATGAGCTCTCTATTATGTTCCATTGGTCTATATGTCTGTCTCTATGCCAGTACCAAACTGTTTTAACTACTGTAGCTTTGTAATATGTTTTGAAATCAGGAAGTGTGATGCCTCCAGCTTTATTCTTCTTTCTCAAAATTGGTTTGGCTATTTGTTTGTTCCATCTGAATTTTAGAATTTTTTTCTACTTCTGTGAAAAATGCCATTAAGACTTGATAGGGATTGCATTAAATCTGTAGATTATTTATGATCTCTGGAGATGCAGACAGGAGTGTTTCCTACTGGGACCCTGGACACTTAGGACTGCTGACAGACTGTGCCTATGAAGGATCTGGAACCAAATATAGGACCCTTTCAAAAACTCTAGGGGCACAGGCAGGAGTGTCTCCTGCAGGGTCTTTGTGACAGCAGGAATGTTTGTGAACTATGGCTGGGATGGGCTGGAATCCACTTACAGGGTTGTTAAGGGCTGGAGCTGGTTCTTGGGCCCCTTTCTGTGTGCACAGCCAGGACCAAATTCTGTATGACTGTTACCCTATGCATGAGTGGGTGTGACTCTCTCAGGGCCCCTTGATACATGGCACTGGTGATAGGACCAAGCCAAGTGGGGCTGTAGATAAGTCCTTAGAGATCAGAGCTTTCTCCTGGTCTGCAGCTGGGATTGGGATTCATGAGTCAGCTTCTGGGGTGTTGGCCTATGTTCTTAAAACAGCTCTGCTAAGTCTTCGACTGCAGCAGGGTTTCACAGTCTCCTACCTGGATCCCAAAACTCCTACGAAGGCATTTTTGTCCACAGATGGATGCCAAATTATTGTTCAGAGGGGATATGAGAGGACAGTATTTTATTCAGCCATCTTAATGGATGTCAGTCCTCTGTTTTCTTACTGTTGTCTCTTAAGAGTTCTTTGCATATATTGGATATAACCCTTTATCAGATATGTATTTTACAAATATATTCTCCTAATCCATAGTGAGTTTTTTTTTCATTCTCTTAAAAGTGTTTTTCATAGGGGCACCTGGGTGGCTCAGTCAGTTAAGTGTCTGCCTTTGGCTCAGGTCATGATCCCAGGGTCCTGGGATCGAGCCCCACATCCATCCGACTCTGTTCAGTAGGGAGTCTGCTTCTCCTTCTCCCTCTCTGCCTTTGTGTTCTCCCTCTCACTCTTTCAAATAAATAAAATCTTTTTTTAAAAAATGGTGTTTTTTCACAGAGCAGCAGTTTTTAATTAAATTAATTAATTTTAAAGATTTATCTATTTATTTTAGAGAGAGAGAGTGGGAGAGGGACAGAGGGAGAGGGAGAGAGAGGATCCTCAAGCAGACTCCCTGCTGAGCATGGAGCCTGACACGGGGCTCGATCCTAGGACCCTTAGATCATGACCTGAGCTGAAATCAAGAGTTGTCCACTTAACTGACTGAGCCACCCAGGCGCCCCCAGTTCTTAATTTTGATAAAGTCCATTAAGTTTTTTCTTTCATAGATCATGCTTTTGGTGTTGTATGTGAAAAGTCATCACAAAACCCTAGGTCACCTAGATTTTCTCGTATGTTATCTTCTGGGAGTTGTGTACTTTTGCATTTTGCATCTGGTATGGGATCCATTTTGAGCTATGGTTAATGAAAGGTGTCAGATCTGTGTCTAGATTCATCTTTTTGTGTTCGTTTGTTCCCTCATTGCTTCTTCCCCCATTGAATTGTATTTATTCCCTTATCTAAGATCAGTTAACTGTACTTGTGTCAGTCTATTTATGGATGCTTTATTTGATTCCATTGATCTATTTGTCTCTTCTTTCACCAATACCACACTGTCTTGGTTACTGTAGCTTGATAGAAAGTCTTGAAGTTGTGTAGTGTAAGTTCTCCAAATTTGTCTTTCTTCAATGTTGTGCTGGCTTTTCTGGGTCTTTTGCCTTTCCATGAAAACTTTAGTATCAGTCTGTCAGGACCCATAAAATAACTTGCTAGGATTTGGATTTGAATTGCCTTAAATCTATAGATAAAATTGGTAAAAACTGACATCTTAACTTTGTCTCTGCATCTCATAGAAACCTCCAAGCTTTGTTGGGTTTTCCCTCCCTGCATGGCAGCTTGGAAAATCTCTGCAGGCAGTTAGCTGGGGAAAAATGTAGGCATTACCTTGTTAGTTTGTCTTTTCTTGGGAGTCACTTCTTTTTTTAAAATTTTTATTTATTTTTAAAATTTATTTTCAGTGTTCCAGAATTCATTGTTTATGCACCACACACAGTGCTCCATGCAATATGTGCCCTCCGTAATACCCACCACCAGGCTCACCCAACCTCCCACCCCCCACCCCTCCAGAACTCTCAGATTGTTTTTCAGAGTCCACAGTCTCTCATGGTTCTTTTCCCCCTCCAATTTCTCCCAACTCCCTTCTCCTCTCCATCTCTCTGTGTCCTCCATGTTATTCCTTATGCTCCACACATAAGCGAAGCCATCATAATTGACTCTCTCTGCTTGACTTATGTCACTCAGCATTATCTCTTCCAGTCCCACTTCTTGAGCTTCCTATTCATCAGTGATTTAAAATTCTTTAAATTTTGTCATTATTTGTCAATTTTTTAGTTGTTTGAGTTGAGAGAGTAAATCCAGTCCTTTTGATTCCATCTTGGGCACAAGTAAAAATCCTAACATTTTTATTAAACATGAATTCGGTGAGTTTCCATTTCATATTATTGGTGGGCTAGTTATTCAGACCTACCCTTTAGTTAAAATTAACTGAAAGTATGGTAACACTTTTTTACAGTATCTAGAAAGCATTATGGAACTGACAAGTGAGTAAAGATGTCTATCCAAAAGTGAAGGAAAGTTAATACAGAAAGTAAGTTGGACATACAAGTTGGTTTTAATCTGGTGGCCTGATAATTGTGGTTAATTTAATTTAATTTTTTGGTTATTATTATTTTAAAGATTTTATTTATTTATTTGACAGAGAAAGACACAGCAAGAGAGGGAACACAAGCAGGGGCAGTGGGAGAGGGAAAAGAAGGCTTCTGGCTGAGCGGGGAGCCTGATGTGGGGCTCAATCCCAGGACCCTGGGATCATGCCCTGAGCTGAAGGTAGACTCTTAATGACTGAGCCACCCAGGTGCCCCAATTGTGGTTAATTAAAAAAAATTATTTTGATGCTGTCCCTTGATAAGGGAGATAGAAATGAAAGCTCATTATATACACATAGGTTTTATAATGGGAAATGATTTTCACAGTAACTGATACCATAGAAAATCAAAGTAATGTGCAAATAAAATATTGAATTTAATAAAGTTATAAAAATAAAAAAATCAATTGTGTTTTCCACATATTAGCAAATACAAATAGAATCAGAAATTTTAAAAATGATTGTAGTAAAAACTTCAAAATCTAGGCATAAATCTAAAAGAAAACTGAGGGAAATTAAAGGAGGAATACACCATGCTACATGATTGTTGGATTCAATATTGTAATGTTGTCAAACTATTAATTCTAATTCAGTAAATCTATAAATTTAGCCCCAAAGCATTTAAATTCCATTGTTTATCAGGAAGTGATGGTCTGATCATAAAAATCAATGAAAGTTTAGAGTAAGTAATAGCTAAGGTAACCTTGAAGGAAAAGTACAAAACTAGAGACTATATGTCCAATACAGGATACAAGATACAAGAAAATAGTAAGAAAGGATATAGTTACACCAGTAACGGAATTATGGATATTCTTATGCAGTTGCTTGATTATTACATAGGCAACATTGCAGCCAACTGAATAAGCAGTGTTATTTTCAGTAAATTGTGCCTGGGTGATTTAGCATATAGCAGAAAATTAACCTTGACTCTTCTTTCATACCTTATACAATCAGTACAACTGGTTGCAGATATAAATGTGAAAAGTAAAAGAATAAAGATTTTAGAAGAAAGCAGAGGAGCAGGTCTTCAATACATCTGAAATGGGCTATAGAAAGTAAAAATTATAAAGGAGAAATATAAATTGAAATTTATTACAATCTAGAATTTCTGATCATAAAGGAATAAAAAGACGTAATGTGAGAGCAAGTATTCACAATACATATGTCTGACGAAGGACTAATATATGAAACATTTTGAAAATGTTTACAAATTTGTAAGAGAAAGATCAACCCAATAAAAAAAGCGACCAAAGGTTTCAATAGACACTTAACAAAAGAGGATGTGTCAATGGCCAATAAATATATGAAAAGGTACTCAACTTCATTAGTTGCCAGGGAAGCTCAGGTTAAAGCCACTGATATCCTACTACACATTCAAAGAGAAATATAGTAACTATGAAGTTTTGATAAAGTTATCAGCAATTATAAATTATATACATTGTGCAGAGTAAGTAGGTATAAAACTTTGAGTAGTTAAACATTAAAAAAATTTTAATAGCAATTGATGATGAAATCTCTCTTTCTTTTTAGAGGATTTTATTTATTTATTTGACAGAGAGAGAGAACACAGGCAGGGGGAGAAGCAGGCCCCCTGCTGAGCAGGGAGCCCGCTCTGGGGCTCTGGGGCCCTGGGATCATGACCTGAACCAAAGGCAGATACTTAACCAACTGAGCCACCCAGGTCTACCCCCACCCCTGCATGATGAAATATCTCTTAAATTAGGAATAGAAGAGGAACCTTTTTCTTTTGATAGAATAGCTTAAAAGAACAGAAAGTAGAATACTTCATGGTTGATTACTTAAAAATTTTTCTTGAAATCAAAATTACTCAAACATTATACTGGGAATACTATATTGTATAATAATAGTAATTAAAAAGCACAGGTTTGGAAAGGAAGAGACAAATCTGTCATTTTTGCTTTGATGACATTATGTATATAGAAAATGAAAAAGAATTTGGAAAATATTAGAATGTAAGAGTGAATTTTGTAAGGTCACTTGATATAAAAGGACTATAAAATAACCTCTGTTTTACATATCAGCAACAAAAAATTAAAAAGTGAAACTTTTATTAAAAACACGATTTATAGGGGCCCTGGGTTGCTAAGTCAGTTAAGCTTTGGACTCTTGATTTTAGCTCAGGTCATAATCTTAGGTCTGAAATCAAGCCCACTGTCAGGCTCTGCATTCAGTGGGGAGTCTGCTTGAGATTCTCTCTGTCCTCCCTCTTCTCCTCCCCAACTTATGTGCACTCTCTCTTAAATAAATAAATATAATATTAAAAAAAACCCACAATTTATAGTGGTTTCAGAATCATGTACTTTCCAAGGATAAATCTAACATAATATGTTCTATATTTATATACTAAAACAACACTTTTTTGAGAGGGATTTAAAAATACCTTTAAGGGTGACAGGATGCTCAGTCAGTTAAGCATCTGCCTTTGGCTCAGGTCATGATTCCAGAGTCCTGGGATTGAGCCTGCTGAGCAGGGAGCCTGCTTCTCCCTCTTCCTCTGCTGCTCCCCCACCTGCCTGTGCTCTCTTGGTCTCTCTGTCAAGTAAATAAATACAATCTTTTAAAAAAATAAAAAAAAAACACCTCTAAGATGGGGATATAATTTGTGTTTGAATTAAAACAATATTATAAATATGTCAAATTATCCAAACTGATGCAAATCTAATCGTGTGTGTGTGTGTGTGTGTGTGTGTGAAAGAGATGCAGAGAAAGAGAAAGACTGGTCATGCAGGAAAAATGAGAAAAACAAAAATAAACTAACCAATTTTACACAGGCAAAAACAAATAAATGGTGACCATAATTCAAGTAGTATTGATGTTTATATTAAGTTTCAATGGATTAAACACTCCAACTGAAAAGTAGATATTGTTGGATCACATGAAAAAACAGGTTCCTACTATGTTCTGTCTAAAAGAACACAGACATATGTTATAAAGACACAGAACAATTGGGAAGAAATAGTTTGCATAGAAAAGGTTATACCATGTAACCTGTAGGAATTAGAAAGCTGGAGTGGCTGTATTAGAACATGACATCATTGACTCTAACACGAGTGTATACTAGAGATAATGAATGCCATTTCCTACTGATGAAGGGGTCAACCCCCCAGACAGACATAAAATAACCGATAACAGAACTTAAAAATATGTATGATAAAAATGGACACTTCTCCAATGAAGACATACAAATGGCTATCAGACTCATGATAAAATGTTCATCATCACTAGCCATCAGGGAGATTCAAATTAAAACCACATTGAGATACCACCTCACACCAGTTAGAATGGCCAAAATTAGCAAGCCAGGAAACAACATGTGTTGGAGAGGATGTGGAGAAAGGGGAACCCTCTTACACTGTTGGTGGGAATGCAAGTTGGTGCAGC
>PISX010033594.1:0-14917 GCA_004024625.1 Mellivora capensis | reverse complement strand
AAAAAGTATTGTGTATGTATATATATAATTTGAAATATAAATATATATATGAAATATACATATGAAGAGACCAAATATTAACTCTAAACAATTAAGCATTTTAGTTAAACATTAAGCCACATTTCATAATTCTTTTGATTTAGAATAAATTTATAAGTTTTTGTTAAAGTAATTGAAATAAAATAATTAAAATTGGTATTTGGTACTGGAAAGATTCTAATTTATAAGAATTAATTTTATTTAAACCAATTTTACCAGTCTACAAGAATATAAAACTATAGGTGGCTTTGGAGAGTGCATTTGATTACCTTTATTTTTCAAAAACAATTTTTGAAATCATCTTGAAGATTGATGGGCCAAAATTTTCAACTTGCTTTGTTTCTGTTTGCATTGTGTAAATATAACTCCTAGAATATCAGAGAGGACTAGAAGTATGAAGATTAACTTTGCATCTCATTTAACTAAAATAAAAATGTGTGCTTCTGTTTCAACTCATTAAATACAGTTCTGTTGCCCCTTTATCTTATTGCTTGAAATGGGAGTTAGAATTTTTTGAAAAAGTAATAAGTTCAAAGACTATATCTTGAAAAAAGTTTATCATTCTGACTTCTCCTTTTCTTGAAATCTGTTATTTCTACCAGGAAAAAAAAAAAGAAGAAGAAGACAGAAAGAAGGATATTTTCTTTTACTACTTAGAGGTCAGAGGAAATATTTATTTGAAGACTGTGACCAGAGGAAAATAGTCAGTGACATTAATTACCAGTGAGTAGAGCAAAATGTAAGGAGCACTCAAGTTGTTTTTCACACAGTACATAATTCAGGGGACAAACATATATATAGATAACAAAGGAGATTTTGAAATGGAAATGAGCATTACATAATGGTAACAGAGCCAATAAACAATAACATTTGAAATTGTATGTAAATCTGAAAGTAGAATACCTCTAAAAACCTAACAAATATTAGAAGAGGTGGTATTATCAAGGAAGATATGAGTAGAGCAAAAGTGAAGCCATTTTCTGGGGAATCAGAGAAATAGACCTGCAAACAATGCATGAATTTATAGAGAGAAGAAGTAGGAATCTACCTATTTATACAAGATGGCAATATATAGTCCAGGTCAGTAAGTAAAAAGTTCAGCTTATTTACATTGTCTAAGCAGGACTAATAGAAATGTTGACTTGAAAATTTACTGTGGTGCTGATTCTTCTCTTCCCCCCACCCCTCTCCAAACTCAAAGTAGGATCCTGATTAGTTTCTAAGTTCTGAAACAAAGATAATTTCTTTTTAGTGCTAAATACATGTTATTGAAACAATAGCATCTCCCATTGGGAAGACTGTCAAAACAACTATATATGAATGGAGAAAGAAAAAGGGAGCATATCCAGACATATAAATATTTAGCTACAGATTACAACCATTTCCTTGAGTTATACTATCTATGTCTTCAACAAAATAGTAGCAGAGTTCTTTTTTGAAGTCAAGGTAATTTCACTCATTATATATCTTGAAGTGATATTTTGATAGTTGATATTTTTGGTAATTAAATACAAATTGATGACATAGTCATGATTTTACTTTGTCGGTTAATTGCCAAAGGGGTTACTATCAGTAACAGTTGATTGTGATCAGTGCTAATGCAATTCTTTTTTTCTTTTTTCTCTTTAAGTAGTCTCCACACTCAGCATGGAGACGAATACTAGTCTTGAACTCAGGATCTGAGATCAAGACTTGAGCTGAAATCTGGAGTCAGATGCTTAAACAACTGAGCCACCCAGGTGACTCACTAATGCAATTCTTTAATACATAAATAGCGATGAGCATAGTCAATAGTAATGAGACTCCCAAGAGTTAAGTAATTAATTATGTTGATCTTTAGGATAAACAGAAACAAATAGCATAATGCATGCCATCAAAATTCCATTCATTATGAGCCATTCCTAGTATATCTCTAATATTTGTGGTTTAAACTTAATCAGTAGTGAACTTGTTACCAATAGTTTCCATATATTAAGTATATAAAATAAAACATTCTATTTTCCAGGCACTGAAAAAAAAAAATCATTCCTAACACTGTGCGTTGTGAAGAATGTAGACAAACAGTTTAGGTTTCTATTGCTGTATGACAAAGAAATATTACTTTAGAGGCTTAAACAACACCCATTTATTATTTCATAATTTCTGTTGGTCAAGAATCTGGTTGCAGGATAGCTAGACTCTATGCTCAAAGACTTGTGGGCTAAAATCAGGGTGAAGACCAGCCCATGTTTTTATAGGGAATAAGAAAAATCACTTTAAGCTCATTCAAGTTGTCAAAATTCAGTCTCCAGCAGTTATGGGATTTCCTTGTCATGTGACCCCTTTAATGTCATGTGACATTAAAAGCCAGAAATGGAGACTCTTACTCTTATTCATTCCTTCTCATGCTTTGCATCTTTCTTTCCTTCCCTCCCTCCCTCTTTCCCTCCATTCCTTCCTTCCTTCCTTCCAGATTTTACTTATTTATTTGAGAGAGAAGAGTGAGTGGGAGGGAGAGAGAATCTGAAGCAGAGTGAACTCTGCACTGAGTTCAAAGCCTGACCCTAGGCTCAACCTCATAATCTTGAGATCATGACCTAAGCTGAAACCAAGAGTTGGATGCTCAGTCAACTGAGCCACCCAGGCACATTACATCTTTTTCATTAGGAGGAGCTAAGTTTCTTTTAAGTGATCTTCTAATTAGGTTAGACCCATTAAAGGTAATATTACATTTTATCATTAACTGATTTGTGACTTTAAAGATGTCCTCAAATCCCTTCATACCAGCACCTAATCTGCTGTTTGATTTAATAATATAGAGAAAAACTGTATGTACACCAGAAAAAAGGAATCTTGAGGGGTCATCTTATAATTCTGCCTAAGATAAGAAGTGCACTGAAAACCTAAAGAGGTTGAAATTATCCCTATGTATTTAACCAGGACTGGAGTATTCCTCCACTGCCCACTACCAGAATAGAGAAAATCTATATTATAACCTAATTGTACATGGAAATTGATAACACAAATAAATTATTTGAATTTCATTTTCGAAAGAGTGTTGAAAGATGTTCTTTTTACCCAAATTCCTTCAAGGAAAAACCAGGATTTCATAAATAGAGAACTAAGGAAATTCAAAAATAGACTAATATATAAGAGTTATGAAGGTTCTAGCAAAGTGAGGGGTCCCTTTCACAAAACCTCCCAGTACTCTTACCCATGCATAAATAGCTCATGACATACCAAATTATCCTTACTCTTTGAACAGCCCATACAGTGTCATGTCTGTTCTATTTGTTCATTTTATTCTTTCTGTGTGGATTATCTAGCCATTCTGGGTGTGCCTATAAAACTCCTTCTATTTCCAAAACATTTAGCTGATATATTAATACTTGTCTGAAAGTATTCCTTTTTTCTGAGATCCCACAATAACTTGTTTTATTGGACTGAAGGCTGGAACACCATTCCCACAATTCATATGCTGAAGCCCTACCCTGCAATGTGATGGCATTTAGAAGTGAGGCCTTGGGAGGTGATTAGGTTGTAGATAAGGTCATGAAGGTAGAGCCTTCATGATGGGATTGGTGTTCTTATAAAAGAGGAAGAAAGATCAGAGCTTTTTATCTCTCTGCTATATATAGGACATGGTAAGAAGATGATTACTTGCAAACAGAAAAGAACTGAAGTTTTATATATTACATCAACACACAGGAAAAATTATTTGGCTGCTGAAACGTCACCTTTTACCATCTATAAAATCATTTCATTTTGATGGACCCTAGTATTTGCTCATATTTTGGTAAAGTATTACCATTGGAGAAAAATAAATCACATGGTTTCCAGGCATAAGAACAAAATTCTCTTGGGTCATTAAGTAATATCTAATTTCCAAAACAATTAGCAAACAGAACAAGATAAGGAACTAAGTACCAAAGGGCAAACTTACATGCTCACACTAGTAAAAATACAGATATAGAAAAATGAGCTTGCTTTCATGCCTTCATACAGCATGGGTGGAATTTTGGAGGCATTTATTTAAAAGTTTAATGTCATCCAATATCATATATGAATAACTCTATGTAATCCATAAACACATTTCTTCATAAACTATATGGCATATTATTGGTACAAGTTAAGGTCATGTGAAGTTGACCATTCCACAAAGAGCATGAAACATTTTTTTGTTTGATATTGATAGATTGTCAGAAAAGGACAATCAACTTAGAAGGGTCAATAGTCTCAAAAATTTTAAGAATAGAACAAAAAAGGTGCCAATTTAGTTACTGTAGTGAAATTTATTAAGGCCAAAATAATCATGCATGCTCTCAAGTACACCAAAATATATAAATGTACTCTTCAACCAGCCAAGAAATAGAAAAATGAAAGATTTGTGAAACTAATTCTGATTCTAATAAATTTTCAGCTAAATAAATCATAAAAGTCACAACATGCAGCATGTCTTAATGTGTAATAGACAGTGTATTGGGTTTATATGTATTGATTATATAAAATTTAAATGCAATAATTTTCCATTTATACTTTTGACAGTGAATTATTTCACTTTTCCAGGATAGTGTATTCACTATATACACATAATCTAACTATAATGTCCAGTTATTGACATGTAAAAACTACTTTTTGGCTCAATAATTTGTTAATTAGTTTATGTTAATTCTAATCTTTAATTTGCATGCTTTGAGTTCTAAGTGCCTGATTTTGTGCTTGTTTTGCTATACTAATCTCACTGGAGCCTGCCAACTCTGAAAACTGGACTCACATTCTGTGTTTTACAAATGAAATTTGTAACTGAGGTTAAGGTAGGTTAAATAAACTGCTCAATATCAAACCACCAATATGTATGTCAAAGCCAGAACTGAAAATAAGTATGACCTGCTTAAAATTGGGGACATATCACAATCTAAACTCATATCCTAATTTTTCTTATTTCTCTCTCAGGTATTCAAAGCTAATGTTAGGATTGTGACATTGTATATGGTGGAAATGAGAAGAGGCAAACAATCTCATATTTGTTGTTTGCCTATATAAAATTTAAAAAATGAGAATTGTTGAATTAGATGGTGTTAGGTTTTTCATCATCATCAATTTTCTGATAAATGGATATGGAAAAGGACATATGTAAATTCCTGTGGCTATTTTTAGTGATATAACTAATGAATGTAGGTATTCTCCAAACGTTAAGTTACATTTATTTCACACTGACCAATCAGTTATTCAATGTGTCAAGCCGGATTATAGGTAAAGACAAATATTCTAGCAGTATTTTCCAAAAAAAATTAGTTCCTTTTTTAACATCAAAAACCAATATTAATATTGAAGAATTAAAGTCAAATCATCAAAGGAAACTTAATGGAATAATCATTATGCAATTCTAATTCACTCTTAGCTGCTGCCCTCCAGCAAAGCTCTTACCTATCTCTAAAGGAATAAAAGAGAAATTAACATATTCCCCCAATGGTCCAGAGATTCATTTTCTTAACTTTATAAAATAATAGCTTTCAAAGACTAGTTCAAATTTCTCAGCTAATATTTGGATTGATTTTACAGACATTAAAAATATTGTAGAAATATATTATATAACTCTAATTCTTAAAATATGTAAGTTAATAGGTGGAAGGGAATACTAAGGGGACAGCCAGTGTTAATGTTCATGTTGTCAACCATTGACACAATACCAGGGTTCAAAAAAAAAAAAAGTAAGAGGCCAATCTGGTAAATCTGCCAGGTACTCAGCTGTTTGATGTCTGAATGTCCTCTAGTCACTATCAGAAAGAATTATAAGGATTACCTAAAACACATTTGCCCACTCTCTCCATTATTTCCTATCGATGGGACTCTTCCATCTTCTCTGAGTTCCAGTTACCACATAAATGTCAACCCATCCACTTTCTAATCTAATGCTCCCTAAATCTTCCCCTAACATTCATTTTATTTTAACAGATCTGTCTCTTCGAGAACTCCGTGAACTCTTCAAGAATGATGGAGAAAAGACAGCATGAATGATATTATTTCTTTACCTCATCAAAAAATGGGAAGCTATAGTTTTCATTGCTAAATTTTTTTAAACTTATAGTACTTTCCGGTATGACATATGGCATATTATAGTTTAAATAAAACTGATGTATCAGCTATAAATTCTAATGACATAGGCATAAATGAAATAATATTAGTGTCAAAAGCAGAGCAATATAGTCTAAGGAATTAAAATAATCAAATTCACTGGCAAACTGTGAATTTATGGGTGTGAAGAAATAAAAATTTGAACAATTGCAAAAAATTAGACTATAATTTCCACATCCAATATTTCAACATTTGAAATTCTCCCTTCAGAGTTCTGATTATGCAAGACATATCTATAAAATAAATAGCTTATTATACAATTTTTAAATGTGACCACTGTACATTCTTCATTGAATGTGATGGTGGAATTTTAAAATAATTTACCTAATATTTGTGAGCTAACAGAAAGACAAAGCCAATTTAAGTTGCATAATCTTAGAATGCTTTACTAATTCAATAACCCACAGAAGCAGATAGACAATTAACAGTAAAAACCCTGCCTCAAAGGAGTAGTATGATACTTTGTACTTATTTAATTCATCTGTGTTGTCATGTATTTTTACAATCCCATTTTAGTTAAGACCTCTGATATCACTGTAGAAATCCAAATCCTATAATAAGCAACAGAGACACCAAGGGAATGATGAATAGTTTACAAAACTATTAATCTTACAAAACTCAGAATATTTCACATACAAAGGCCTTTTACCGATCTTATGTTCCCATCAATTTCATGGACCAACATTTTAAAGCACACTACTCTGGATGTCAGAGATTCATAACATCAATACTATTGACCACCTACCATGTCATACATACTTTAGATGCCATGTTTGCAATAAGTAGTGAACAAGAAAGAAAAGTTCCCTACCCTCATAGGGCTTAATACATAGATACTTCATTATATCATCTAATTTCTGAAAGTGTTAATATCATAAAGAAAAAGAAAAAAGTAAATGATGCAGTGGGTTTATTTGGGTATTGATTTTAGGTAGAACTGATAGCAAGACTATGTTGATGAAGACAACTTTCGAGAAACCCAAATGAAACGAGGGTCCGAGTTACCTGATCAGAATTCAAGGTGGAGAAAACAGAAAGTATAATAGTCCAGAATTTGGAACAAGTTTGGCTTGTTCAACACAGCAAAGCAATATTTTGGTGAATGGCGAGACAAATAGGGTGTGAAGATACCTGGTCATGCAGGTCTTAAGGACTGCAGAAAGGATTTTATATTTATTATAGGTGTGATGAGAATCCATTGGAAATATATGATTCTGAAAACCAGTTCTAGATTCTGTGTTGCAAAATCAGGGTAGACAGGAAGAGTAAAAACAGACTAGTTAGCAGGTTATTGCTGAAGTTCAGGCAAGTCATAAATAAATACTACTGATTTCAGGGCTGACATGTTACAGAGCTTAGAATTTGTCACTCCTGTTCTCAAAACAAGAAAGAAAAAAAAACTGAGAAAGTTGAAGAAAAAAAAATCTTGATTTCTTTTTCTTGGAACTATCAGAAAATCAAGGATAAATGAATGAAAAGGATTATAGCTATGAGCTGCTTACCTAGAACAGAGAAGCTTCTGGATCTGTAAACTGTTAAGAACCTTCCATCAGAATTCTCATGAATTGTTGGAGGCTGAGTGTGGCTAGCATGAAAAACTCCAAGGGACTGGAACCATATCACCCTTTCATACACACGTACTATTGTAGATTTTAGCTCCAGGAATTCCATTAGCTTCTCACCATAAAGAGCCAAGAAAAACAATCCTCTCAGGGCTCTGACAGTAGAGTAGAAAACTAAACATTCTGAAGTATACAGGCAGAGTATTCTTTTTGTTTTACTAAGAGAAAGAGGGAAATCCGTTCATACTTAGTATGGTTTGAGTAACACAAACTTTTGTCTCTGACACAGGAATTTTTGTTTTTTGTTTTCTTTTTTTGTTGTTGTTGTTTTGTTTTGTTTTGTTTTGTTTTTTACTAGAATCCATAAAACTGTGGTATACTGACATGTTAGCTGGCAAATAGGGGAAATGTCAGACATTTCACAATTCTTGATAAAATAAACATCATCTAGAAAGTTATCTAAACTGAGGAAAGGCCCCCATATAGTCTCTGGACAAAGGTAACTATTCTTTTGCAACTTTTGCTTACCCAGAGGTTTCAGGGGAATCTGGGAATTAAAGTATATCTAGCACATTCACTCACATGTCAGCATCCCATGTGGCAGAAATGCACTCCTTGCCTATCAGGGACTGACTCTATAGGGACTTGCAGGGCTGTGAATTCAACCATTGCAGCAATTTAGATACTCAATCATGAGATCCTCAGCCGAATTTTCTTTTTTTAATCATAGTTAACGCTAGTCGCTAAAGGAGAGGGGAACTTTCAATGTTTATATAAAACCTATTTAACTTTCACACCATTCCTTGGTTTGGCATTTGGCTCATCTGATAATGTAAGTTATTTTATTTTTAAGTTTGTATAATAGTAAAGAAAAATCAGCTGTCTATGATAATTTTCAAATATTCTTTATTTTTGGAAAATTCCAAAAATATTTCACTGGCCAGTGCATTTCCTTCTTCTTTTTTTTATTTAAGATTTTTATTTATTTATTTGTCCGAGAGAGAGCACAAGCAGGCAGAGTGGCAGGCAGAGGCAGAGAGAGAAGCAGGCTCCCTGCTGGACAAGTACCCTGATGTGGGACTCGATCCCAGGACCCCGGGATCATGACCTGAGCTGAAGGCAGCTGATCAACTGACTGAGCCACCCAGGTGTCCCAGTGCATTTCCTTCTACCTGAGTACCATCCTAATTCAACTCAGATGAGAGTTCTAATTGTAATGGTCCTTGAGAAAGAAGAAGCTAGATTGTTTACCCACAAAATTTTGTCAATAATTGGTTAAACCCATGGTACTTCCAGACTTCTCTACAAACAGCAAGACTCAGGTGGCCAGACCAAACTTCAGACAAAGATTTGTAGGCCCTAGAATTTAGATTCTGACTGGTATACATGAAGAAAAAAAAAAAGCAAGTTCCAGAGATATTGGCAGGGCACTTACAGTGTCTGGTACTTCTAGAAACATCCTTCACACCAACACTGCAAAAACATTTGTTTTTCCGAAGCACAATTCAAGCACACATGTGCACCAAATACTCCTAAAGGTGGGACGTAGTGACAAATTGATTCCTGAATCACCTATACTCATTTTATTTACTAGAATTCACTAAAAGATTGCTTAGATTAGTGCATTTCTTTTAACAATGGAGTGAATTGAAAGAAAAATAAATGCTTTTAATGGTACTGTCTAATACTACTGGAAATGAAGATAAAAAACATAATAAACAAGAGTATAAACCATTCTAGAAGTAATCTCAATATGTGAAGTTAGTTAAATAAAATATGAAAATACAAGATGGTTTAACTCTAAAGGCCACTAAGTTACAAATGTTAATGATTTGGAAATGTTTAATTACTGAGATATTAAAAGCAGTAATGACAATAGAATAATTTGAAAGTTCAGGCTCACATGATTATCAAAGAGGGGAAATCAACTCACATTATGTCTTAAGAGTCAAATAACTAAGGCTGAGAATTACTGCTTTAGCTAAAGTTATACAGCTTTCTCTAAAGTATTAGGGCAAGAACATTGTTACATAGCAAATCAGCAAAACTAGCAAATCGAAAATCTCAGTTGGTTAGTATCTGAACCTTGATTTCAGCTTAGGTTATGATCTCAACATTGTAGAATCAAACCCCTAGTTAGGCTCCATGCTCAGCATGGATCTGCTTGTGTCTCTCCCTCTCCCTGCTTTCATGCTCTCTTTCTCTCTCTCAAATAAGTAAATAAAATAAAATCTTTAAAAAAATGGGGTGCCTGGGTGGCTCAGTCATTAAGTGTCTGCCTTTGGCTCAGGTCATGATCCCAGAGTTCTGGGATCCAGCCCTGCATCAGGCTCCGTGCTCAGTGAAAAGCCTGCTTCTCCCTCTCCCGCTCCTCATGCTTTGTTCCTTCTCTCACTGTGTATCTCTCTCTGTCAAATAAATAAGTAAATATTTAAAGAAAACAAAAAAAGAAGATGGAAAGATGCAGGAAAGATATTTTTAAAGAAATCATGAAGTTTATAAATTATTTTAACTATATTAAACACACTGCATATTGGGTATTTTGATGATGAATTGGTGATTAGTACATGAAAATATTAATTAAATATAAGGAAGTTGTAAATATGTGAGAAACAGTACTGGGTGGTTTATGAGGGATACTACTTATCATTCATTGTTTTAAGTCAATATGGTTGAGGGGTGCCTGGGTGGCTCAGTGGGTTGAAGTCTCTGCTTTCAGCTCAGGTCATGATCTCGGGGCCCTGGGATCAAGCCCCACATCAGGCTCTCTGCTCAGCAGGGAGCCTACTTCCCTCTCTCTCTCTGCCTGCCTCTCTGCCTACTTGTGATCTCTCTCTTTGTCAAATAAATAAATAAAATCTTTTTTAAAAAGTCAATATGGTTGAGAATTAAAAATACAAGGAATAGCCATCTAAACATGATATTGAAAATATAGAAGAAACAAAAGTCACATGGAATATACAAAGAATCACACACTGCTTCACCTGCAGAGCAAAAATTGAAAAGCACAAGGAATGCCTGCTATTTTTCATTGTAAAGCTTTCTGGTTGTATTTTATTATTATACATTTAAGTATTTATACTATTTCTCTAATGAAAATAATTATTTTCTGGTTTGAAAAAAAAAAAAAAACAATTAATGTAGATTCAGAGGATCCACCATATTCCAGGCCAAAAAAAAAAAAAAAAAGGAAAAGAAAAGATAAAATAGATTTTGAACTCTTGACATCATATTTTTTTATTCAATACCACAGTATGATGAAGTAAAATTAAGAACTAAAACTCTTTCTTGTAGCACTTCAGAAGTGATAGGTTCCTTTAGGATAAAGCTCAGCATCTCTCTCAGCTTCTGAATTTCTCCCAGAAATTCAATGAAGTGGATGATAAATCCAAACTTCACAACTTTTATGAGAAGTGTATGGCACAGAAGTTGCTGCTGATGCCCTGGGTGAAGAAAGGAAGGGTTATGTGGTCTGAATCAGTGGTGGCAACAACAACAAACAAGGCTTCCTCATGAAACATAGTGTCTTAACCCATGACCATGTCCACCTATTCCTGAGTAAGGGGTATCCCTGCTACAGACCAGGGAGGACTGGAGAAAGCAAGCACAAATCTGTATGAGACTGCGTAGTGGATCCCAATCTCAGTGTTCTCAACTTGAGCATTGTTTAAAAAAAAAAAAGGAGAGAGATATACCTGGACTCACTGATACTACTGTGCTTCATTGCCTGGGACCCAAAAGAGCTAGCTAAATTCACAAAATTTTCCAACTTTCTAAAGAAAATGAAGAAGAAGAAAATTTGATGAAAGTTGCAACAAAAAAGCTATATATGTATGTATATATGGGAAATAGAACATATATTTTAGTAATGTATATTCTAGATTAATGTATTTGAGTATCTCAAATCAACGGATTGTTTTCTCATACATATAACGATAAAATTAAATCAAAATAAGAACATCATAACTAATAAATAACAAAAGAGTAAATTAATTTTTAAAGAACTACATCAAAATAAAAATTGAGTGAAAAGTGATCCTTCGTCACCTCTCTTTTTTTAAAGACATCTGAAAATTATAATCCCTATAGCATATGTATCCACTAAGATATGTAAGTAAATATGGAATAAGCAAAAATTATTTCAGTGTGTTGTTGGATAAATAAAACATTTCTGCTAGCAAAAAACACTTCTGTACCAACTAAAAGAGAAATAAAGAAACAGTTAATTACTCAGTAAGCATTCATATTTGCATTCATATAAAAAAAGACAATCACACAAATTTAAACAATAAAGCAGAAGAAAGAACAATGAAATTTCTTTGATCTTCTCAAGAGACAAAGGCCTCCTGATAGTCTAGGGTACATCTCCTTAGAGATTCCTCAGAGCTAATTCTGGTGGAGCATTTTAACATATCTAAAGTTAATCTAGTCTGAAAACTTGGAGATAAATAGACATTGTAAAAACTGGAGACTGGGCTTAATCTTTAATGAGATTTATCTCTATATACAGTGTTACAGTCAGATTCACTATGTCTACAAGGAAACCCTTCAAGAGGATGGAGAAAGAGGAAGTGTTCTATGCATTTATAAAAGGAGAAGTAGTTTTCATTTACTCTTACAATATCTGCAGTGGAAAATCTGTCACTGTTTATAATGGCCACATACTTTTCTGGCTTACCAGCTTCTAGACTTTTGTTGGTTTGAGCTTTATTAACCTAGGCATTTTATGGAAAATTAATGGCAATGCAGATGCAAATAATTCTGTCCGGTGAAGAGATTCACATTCCATCCCCACAGAGGGGGAAAAAAAAAAGTTTAGCAAACATTAGCAAGTTTAGTTTATGCTTGGTCCATAATTGTGTCTTCTTTTTACATTCTTTAAATTTTATGTAAACAGCTGCTTCATTTCATCTTTTATAATGAGCTAAAAAGAAAACTTTTTTTTTTAAAGATTTTATTTATTTATTTGACAGGCAGAGATCACAAGTAGGCAGAGAGGAAGGCAGATAGAGAGAGAGGTGGAAGCAGGTTCCCTGCTGAGCAGAGAGCCTGATGCAGGGCTGGATCCCAGGACCCTGAGATCATGACCTGAGCCGAAGGCAGAGGCTTTAACCCACTGAGCCACCCAGGTGCCCCAAGAAAAGTTTTAATACATGTTCATTTCAGATCTGTAGGAGGCAAGTCATAATTTTATCTTTGTTGAAATAGTCATCTTTGACAGATATGTTTGATAGCAAGACATTCGATTCAAACTGACTTAATATGCATAGAAATTATGGACAATTTTTTGGTCAGTGTATCTGTGTGTTCAGAAGATCAAAAGTGATCAGTAATGTCACTCCAGTCCCAGACTCTTTCCATTTCTTTGATCTGTTTTCTTAATAGTTTCACATTTTCCTATCTTTAAAGTTCTCAGAATAAATTTGAATACCCATCAAATATCCAGCCATATTCACCATCAGCTTGGAAAGTGTATGTGAAACATAATTCCAAGTAAAAGCCCTGTGGTTGTCTCTGAATGGCCAGATTTAATACTCATGTTAACATGTCATTAGGGAATGAAGGTGCTCTGATTCAGCTAGTCCAGATCATGTGTTACATGTGGGTAATTGGCTGAAAATAGTTGGATAACAATACATAAGTTAAGCTCCTGGGAATAAGGAAGACAGAAATATATTTAATGCCCAGATAGCAGTATATAAGAATAATTAAACAACTTTTAAAAAGTTGCTACATTTGATTTGTCAATTTGGAAATTATAAATTTTATTTATAAATATTAGCATTAATAGATTCAAACTATTTAGACGTAAGTATATATAGTTCATATGATGATAAAGGGAAGACTTTTTAAGTGTTCATCTTCTATGAAAACAAAAATATCTGAAAACCAAAATTAGTTAACTGATACATATTTGAAAAATATGGTTATTGTATTTTTCCATGATAGTAATCTGAAAATCATCCTAGCCATTAGTATTTTTAATGACTTTTTCTCATTTTCTGAGATTTATTATTTATCCACTTTTCTTCTATCTTTCTAAAAAACTCTTACCTCAGGGCATACTTTTAAACATTCTTACACCAACCTTAAAGTCTACCTAAATATTGATATGACACACATATATTGTACCTTGATTTTCTGGAAAACTTTCTCTTTATTTCCTGGGAATCTGGTTTCCCCAGAAATAACATATTTGTATAGTAAATCCCCAATGAGTCAGTCAGCCACTATTGCCGATAAGGTGTTATTTTGTGGCTTCAAAATGTGACCAAAATTGGTTATTCAACATTAAAATAGCATGCATTGTTTAATAATAAAAAATATACTTAGATTGCTGCAATACTGATCTACTCACTTTTCCTCATATTTAGATCTACATATTTAACAGTAAAATTTATGGTTTCTTGCTAAGAAAAATAGAAAATAAAAAATAAACAGTTACAAGAGCACAAATATATGTATTTAATAACAAAAATCAAAACATTCAAACCCTTTGCTTACACATTTTGTTTTGTATAGCAGTGATGAAAAATAAAACAATCTTCCAGTTTCATCTCTGATATATAAAGAACTTGGAAGACATTAATCCTGTTCTTATGAAAAGGAAAAAAGTCAAGTTGAAAGTCAATAATTTCTATTGGTAACCTCAGGGATCTGGGGTGAAAGGGAAACTGTCATTTGGAGAGACATACATATCCAGAACAATACAACTGAGATTTTGCTTATCTGGAACAAAAGTTCCTAGAACTATAAAATGTTAAGAAAAAATAAATTATAATTTTACAAATATTATGAAAGATGAGTGTGGATTAAATTGAAAAGAGAAACTCCTGGAGGTAAAGTCTTAGGGGTCATGAAGTTTACCACAAATAACTCTACCAGGTACTTACAATAAAGAGTTCAGAAAGATCCCATCTGAACTGGTAGGACAAAGGGAAAAGTGTTATTGTTAAACATCCCCAAAGTCACTTAAAAATGATAAATATTCCAGTAAACCTTTCAAAATGTAAAAAGATCATAAAATAAATTAGACAGTATGTTCAATATTCAATATACTGCATTGCTAATATACTCCCTATTCAAAAAAATCAAGTCCTATGTCAATTATATCTCACTAAAGCCAGAAAAGTTTCAAAAAGTAGAAATCAGAGAATATTGTTTAACATTCCAAATAATTAAAAAAGGCTGAAATTTATTTA
>PISX010033593.1:0-14913 GCA_004024625.1 Mellivora capensis | reverse complement strand
GCAACATGGGGGGTTGGGGGGGTAGGAGAAGAAGAAAAGAAACAAGATGGGATTGGGAGGGAGACAAACCATAAGTGACTCTTAATCTCACAAAACAAACTGAGGGTTGCTGGGGGGAGGGGGTCGGGAAAGGTGGGTGGGGTAATGGACATTGGGGAGGGTATGTGCTATGGTTAGTGCTGTGAAGTATGTAAACCTGGCGATTCACAGATATGTACCCCTGGGGATAAAAATTTGTTTATGAAAAATAAAAATTAAAAAAAAAGAATCCTCTAGCATACAATAGGTACTTAATAATGTTTGTTATATTCCCTACCCTCACCAAGAATTGTCTCAGTACAACATGCCTTCAGTGGATTTGAAGAATGCTTTTTTTTTTTAGGTTAAAAAAGGATTATTTGAGAAATCCAGTTTGACACTTTACTATTAAGAGCTTCCTCTAAGGGCACCTGGCTGTTTCAGTGGGTTAAAGCCTCTGCCTTCGGCTCAGATCATGATCCCAGGGTCCTAGGATTGAGCCCCACATCATGCTTTCTGCTCAGCAGGGGGCCTGCTTCCTCCTCTCTCTCTCTCTCTCTGCCTCCCTCTCTGCCTACTTGTGATCTCTGTCTGTCAAATAAATAAATAAAATATTTTTCTTAAAAGAGCTTCCTCTACAACTCTAAAAAAAATTTAAAAATAGGGCTATTACATGCCAGTGAGTAAAAAAAAAAAAAATACATAACGACGAACTCTTTAAGATTACTAAGTCTTAAGAGATTGATGTTTTGGTATTGTCTTCAGAGTCTCACTTTTGCTATCCCCAAAAACAATTGAGAAAAATATGCATACCACCGTTTTTGCAGTATTTACATAAGAGTAGACATTTTTTTAAAAAAATTATAATTTAGAGCAGATGCTTCTCAGTCTTAGCCAAATATCAGTCTCTCTCTCCTATTCCTACCCATCACTTTCATAAACTTCAGAGGAAAATTAGAACTCTTCTCTCCCAAGGGGTGATTATTTTTTAGACTAAGCCAATTATGGTAAATTCACTCCCCTTCTTTGTCATTGGTTTAAGAGTGGGCAAGTAAACAGCAACTCTAGCCCTTCATATCAGAGTTAAAAAGATGAGTTGGGACCTTCTCACTCATTCAAAGGGTCATGAGAGGGGAGCAACAGTCCTTCAACCTTGGAACTTTGGTTTGCAAAGATGTGATGCTTCAAGTTTCCACAACCATCTTGTAAATATGAGAACCTAAAATGAATAAACCCTAACATCTTAAGGATAGAAGAGCAAAAAGGTGGAAAGAGTCTTAGTTCTGTATAATTTCAGTGAGATACTGAACTCACCAATCTCAGAACTCCCCTACCTTCCACTTAGCCCAAACAGACTTATGTCTGATTCCATAGAAGAGCCTCAAACAGGGGTGTGAATGAACATACTATACTGAGAGAGCACTTTCCAGACAAAGGGAGCAAAAGAAGCAGAAGAGAGCCAGTGAAGGAGCTAAGCAAGTGTATAGCCTCACTCTGAGTCCAACCAACAGTCTGGACCCAGAGGAAGATATGGAGCATAAATATTTTACAGCTGACCTTTTACATGTTCATATTAATCAGTCACTGCTGAGGAATATTCCTGGTGAAAGAGCACGGAAACTCTGGTGGCTTCTGTTCAGCTGTGGAGAGGTACTGGCTTAGGCTATTACCAGACAAAACCCATAGCATTTAGAGGATGGGTGCAATGGTCTGATAAAGGAGACCTGAGCAGAAGTTTTATAGCATCCCCTGGAATCCAATACTTGCATCAACCAGATTCATTTACTTCCCTCATTAAGTTCATTCAATCCAGGTACAGCTTTTCTGGGAATCCGGTTGGTCACAATTCCTGGAAAAACTTACAAAAGTAAGGTAGTGGGATAAACAATAGTTGCCGCTGCTTAACTGGTCCCAAGGCCATCAACTGATAGGTATCATCCATTCTAGATTTCCTGCTACTGCTGGTTAAGGTAGTTCATCTTGTAGGGTAACCCAGACCCTCAACACTGAGGAGTTTGAGCCCTTGTTTATTCTGTGGTTGCTCTACTGAGCTGTATGCTATAAATACTGTCTTTGGGGGTACCAACAGTTGCCCACTGGATCCTCCAATTGCCACATATATTCCCCTGTGCCCCCATTATGAAGGAGCATCCCTACTGCCTTAGGCAGATCAGATTATAAATCAGAACTTCTGAATAATATAGAACCAGAACACAAATTCCCTGATATGGATGACTGGGAGTAAGGGTGAGTGGGGCCATTCCTATCTCACCTCTTGATTCTCAGACTATATAGTCTACCTATTGTGGACAGAGCATCGTTCAATGACTATTGGTTTAAGGTGTATACCAAATTCAAAAGCACCCCATTCACTGAGGTTATGAACTCTAAGCTGGTGCCTCAACTGGGTATTTAAAAGGCCCTTCCAAAATTCTATCAGGCTGGGAGTTTCTAGATGCTGCATTATGGAGTGGGACAAGTGGGTCTCATTGTCATGTGTCCATCACCATATCTTCTTTGCTCTAAATTAGGTCTGTTGGTCCAAGGCAATGTTATGGAAGATCTGATGTTGGTAGATCATACACTTTGTGATCCCTGAGATACTGGTGCTGGCTGAGGCACTATGGACAGGAAATATAAAAGTGTATCCAGAATATGTGTCAATCCCAATCGTGATGAATTATCACCAAGTGCCAGAGTCATATCATCTCTGCTGGTCAGGATGGTGCCTTGGCTATCGTTTCCCAAAGTTAGCTTAGCTGGAATGAAGCAAGCATGGGAAAGGGCAACGAATTTACTTTTTGCAGTCCTATTCATTCTCACATCTGTCTGATGAATGAAATATGAGGGTGAAAGGGGCCTGATGAGATTGACTAGTCTTTATGTGGCTAACTGGTCTCCTAGAATGATGATATCACGTTAGGCGCTCAACATTGGTTTTTGTTGCTTATAGTCTGAACATTCTGCCTCAGAAGTAGAATATCAAACCTACGGAGAAAAAGTCTGAATAGTCATGCCCTTGGATATGCTCCTCTCTGAGGCTGTAGCTATTCATTCTTGAACCCCTGCACAAGCACTGGGATAGTCAAGGACAAAGCCTAGCTGTTGGGTGGTATAGAGGTTCTGCTGTAGTAAATCCTCACACTTTGTGCTCACTCCCTCTGCATACCACTCCTCCCCGCCACACCGACTTCCTTGTCCCTGAATCTTTTAATCTTCCTCTTTCTCTTTCATACTTTTAACCTGACAACTAAACTATTTGCTCATCTATTTGCTAACACTTCCACCTCTAATCATCTCTGTTCTAAAGGAGGCCATGATGGCAAACTTTGGTTTTCTGGGTTTCCTCATTCCTAATTTACTGCCAATTACAGTTATTACCCTCACTTTGCTTCTGACAGTTAAGTGCTATTATCTGGCCTGTTATTCTGGGATTCTTTTTTTTTTTTAAGATTTTATTTATTTATTTGACGGAAAGAGATCACAAGTAGACAGAGAGACATGCAGAGAGAGAGGAGGAAGCAGAGAGACGAGCAGAGAGCCCGATGCGGGGCTTGATCCCAGGACCTTGAGATCATGACCTGAACCAAAGGCAGAGGTTTAACCCACTGAGCCACCCAGGCACCCTTATTCTGGGATTCTATCCTCTCTACTATCATTGGGGAGCATCTCTCACCATCAGCCCTGGACTGCAGAGGAGAGCTGTTACTGAGCTTCTCAGAGATGTTGGTGCTTCCTGCACTATTGCATATCTCATCGACTTGGTAAATAAGAGTACCTGCTATGCTCTTCCAAGGAACAGAATCAGCTGGAAGATTTTCCAGTCTTACAGAGTATATCCATTCCAGTAAGCCCATTCTTTGAGTCTTTCAGTGCCTTTCTCTGCAGTCTGCTATGACATTTCTTATATCTGTAGTTCATTAACTACTCACTTCATCACATTAGTGATTAATACTTTACCACTTTTTCCAAGCTTCCAAGATTCACTCCAGCAGCATCTTGGGATTATTTCCTTGGGCCATTACCAAATTTTTCCTTATCCAAAGTTATATCCTACAATTGCTTGGTCCACACCTAGACAAAGTCCCCAGGACATTCAGGAGCTACACCTAGACGGACTCCCACAGTTCCTGCTAGCATATGTTTATATAACATATATGATATATATGTAAAAGCATTAAAAATATCACATGATATATATGTATATAGCAGCACAAAAACTAAACTCTTACCTATCATGAGGGACATAGAAGGGACTTTCACTTCTATACCTTTATACTGTTTATATTTTTTCTTGGACCTTCAATGATGAGAGTTCACTAAATCACATCCTCAGTTCATAAAATATTATTATTATTTGTCCTAGTAAGGCTTTCTCTTATTATATTATTTATTGATATTTACCTCTTTATTTTTATCATCTTCTTAGTTCTTTTCCCATACTCCACAGGCAACAATTAAAATGTGATTCTACTAACATAGTACATTGAATCATCAATCAGACTCACAAATACCAAGTCCTACTCAGCACCAAGCTTTAGTAATGATTATTCAAGCTTATAAGAACAGAGGCATAGCACATCAGAACACATCTTTCTAAATCCCTTTTTCACATTGGAATGCGTTTTAGATTCAGAGTGACAAGCACTATGGCCAATACAAAATGGCACAAGGAAGCCTCTTAGTTTTGTGGATCTCTCAACCTTTATACTCTCTACTCATGTAGCAAGAAATCCTATGTAATTAACTTCCATTATTCAATCCAGCTATGGCTCATAAAGTCATGAACTGAAGACCAATTTATAATAAAAAATCAAGACACACTAGGTACATCCTGCTATAAAAATTCCTTAGATAAGAAGTCAGGATGTAAAAAAAAAAAAAAAAAAAAAAAAAAAAAAAAAAAAAAAAAAAAAAAAAAAAAAAAAAAAAAAAAAAAAAAAAAAAAAAAAAAGAAGTCAGGATGTAACAACCTCTGCAAGATCATCAATTACCTTCTAATTAGTAAATTCCATTAATTTGATAACAAAGGCATCTAGAAAAACAAAAACAAAAACAAGAAATCCCAAAGGCATCTGGCTAAGGTCAGAACTAACTCAGGAAGGGAGAAAAGAAGCCAAGTATACACCTATTTATTAGTCTCTTTATCATTTTTAAAGTTTACCTTTTGTTTTGATGCATTCTTGCAGCATGCATATTGTTTGTGAGCATGTATGTACACACAATGACACTGAATATTTACCTAAGTGTTGTATATTTACATTAAAATTCTGAATTGTACCAGTTTCTTTTAGCCCCATGTTTTAGGATCCATTCATACTGCTACATGAACACCTAAGCCATTGTTTCTAACTGCCCCATACTACTATGTTTTATCTAGCTCCTCTCCTAATGATGAACAGCCAGCTTGCCTCACTTCCTTAGCACCAGAAACAATGCTGCAGGTAGTATGTTTAGATATGAGAATTTCATTAAGATATATAATCCAGAACAGTATTCTGGGGCCATAAGGAACAAATATACTTTGTCTATTAAATAATACCATCTCCAAAATGAATACATTCAGACTACATTCCCATCATACAGCATGAGGATTCCCTATATCACCGCATTCCTACCAACACTTGCCATTACCCAACTGACAGGGGTAATAATTACAATAGAGATGTCTCACTTGATTTTGGATCCTCTAATTGCCAGTTACTGTGAGTATCTTGATATTTGCTAGTTACCTTTTTTAACTTCTTCTTCTCTAAATTGTTTGTTCATATTCTTTCTACATCTTTCAACTTGTAGTTAAAATGGTACATTGCCAACTCAACTTCCTCTTAACTGAATTCCAAAATTTTCCATGGCCACTCAAATACAGACCAAAAGGGAAGTGCTATGAAGGGACAGTCAGAGTAGCAAGAGCTAGCCGTCCTCACTAATTGTGGTAAAAATAACTTACTCTTGTAAATGTCCCTAAAACAATGTAAATGTCTTAGGGGCGGTCCCTCCTAAAGCAAGGAAGAAGCCCTGAAGCAAAACTTTGCTTCACAGTAAATCTACTTGGGGTCCCAAGAATATATGCATCCAATATATATGCGTGGTTTATAACCATGTCTTTGTAGTTGCTTAGATTTTGTCAATAAGCATGTATTAAATTGCCTTATATATTTTTCAAACATCACTGAGGATTTCTTAGGAACTCCAATGATATTTTGTATTTTATTTTTAATTCGAATTTTATGCAGCGTTCCTACTCTTTCACCTTGCCTAATAAAAGATGAGTCCTCTGACCAACAGGATTTCCCACTTTTGGATTCCACTCACCTCCATGTCCTTACAGGCATTACTCCCTCTAGTTTTCATTATTTTTATCAATGACAGAAACTAGCAAACTAAGACATTGCTAAGAAAAACTCAGTTTATCCCCTTTCAAATTAATGAATTAGTTCATGCATTCATTTTTTCAACAAACAGTTCTTGAGTCCCTATTATGTGTTCAAATGTTATGAGTTCAACAGCAGGGGAAAAAAAACATATTAAGCTCATAGAGTTTAATTTTTATTGTAAAGCATTCCCCTTACCAAGAAGAAAGTTGAGAATATATGGGAAACACATAAGTACTTATTCTTTCCTCTTATGATGTAAATAATAACATGCCCCCTCCTGATAACCATTGCTGCAAATTTCTAGACGTTGAAATGCACAATAGTGGTTTCTTCCAAAACAAAGACTATATATATGTCCATTCCCTTTTCCAGGGGTCTGCTCACCACTCTACCACTATAGACATATACATGCATCTAAGTCACAGTGGTACATGCAAAATGTTGAGTGCTGTTTTAATGTCCCCAATAAATGCAATACTGACTTAGATACTATCTTATTGCATTAAAATTCTTTCCCACTGTGTTCACACCTCTTTCCCTCAACTCACTGTGAAGAGACATAACTGCCTAAGACATTCCCTCATTGAAGAAGATCAACACATCCTAATGAAAAAGAATACTTTCACAATGAAGTTAAAAATTAGGCATTTTTCTTTTGAACAAGTGTTTAGGTTTTCTCCTAACATAGATTTCATGGTGTGAGTTATCCATGGATAAGTTTAAGCATCGAAGATGTGGTTCATACATACAATGAACTATGACTCAGCCATCAGAAAGGATGAATACCGACCATTTACATCGACATGGATGGAACTGGAGGGTGCTATGCTAAGTGAAATAAGTCAATCAGATAGAAACAATTATAATATGGTTTCACTCACATGTGGAATATAAGAAATAATGCAGAGAACAATAGGGGATGGGAGGGGAAATTAAATGGCATTTTTATTCTCACAGCAATTTCTACCTGGAATGCATTTCCACCACTCCTTTTTTCACCTACCTCAAACTTCACATTCAGAATACAATTTTGAACCTGACTCTTCTCCAATCACACAAAGTCTCTCTTCTGAGACCCAAAGCACCCTGAGCATCCTTGATCAAACTCTTAGTCTCTTGAAATGATCTCTTTATGTGTCTGTCCAGCCCACCAGCCTAAAATTTCCTCGAGAACAGATACTTTGTCTTAGTCATCTTTATATATCCAGCTCCGACCACAGTCCTTGCCACAGAGCACATAATCATTATAATCATTAAATATTGAAGAGAAAACGCAACTAAAATAACTTCTTGGAACAGAACTTTGAGTTTATACAATCATAATCACCCCACTATGAACTCTGTGGCTAAACACAATAGCTAGCTATTGAAACAGGGAATTTGAGGAACAGAGAAAGGACCACTGGTAATCTTCCCTTAAGGTCTCTCTTTATCATCCTTTAATTAAAAATTTTAAATGCCGATTTGTATCCTGTATGTGTATGGGACACATTAATAACCCATCCCTTGATGATATTATAATGTGTGGCTTAGCAAAGTGGTTTTCAAACTTTGCTTTTTGGATTTAAGGCAGAAATTGTTTAGTGTTTATTTTTTGTGTACATATTCTAAGGTGACCCCTTTTTTTCTAAATAGAGTGTGAACGGAAACATCAACAAGTGAAATAGCCATAAGTGAGCGAGCTAGCTGAAACTAGATGAAGTGATGAGGAAAACAAATGTAATGCTTTAGAACCCTTACTGCTCCTTGAAGCTCATCATGGCAAGCACCTGCAGGCAGCGAGGACTGTCCTTGGCTGGAGCCCTCAACCAAATTTGATGTGCAATGATTCTGTTCCTCTATCCAAGCTCACTGCAAAATCACTTACTTCTTCTTCTTTTTTTTTTTTTTTTTGAGTTGGGCAAGTAGATTCTGAAACTGCCAAACTCGTCTCTATTCAGAAGTATTGCTTCTAGGATGATCCTGAGGTTACTACAGAATGCTAAGGAGAGGGTTCTATAAGTGATATGTAACTATCTGCTTCACATGTTTATTATCTTTCCTACTATTTAACATGTATTGTATAAAAAAGTACTAAAGAGCAATGTTGCTTAACTTATAATGTGTATATGAAGCATCTGGGATCTTGTTAAAATGAAGGTTCTGACTCAGTAGTCAGGAGCAAAGTTGGATAGCCTACATTTCTAACAAGCTTCCAGGTGATGCCAATGCTGCTGGTCCACAGATGGTGCTTTGAGAAGCAATAAAGGATGTGAGAAATGAATGAGCTACACTCTCTAATTCGCAGAAAGTTCACAGTCTCACAGAAGGCACAGACCTAAACTGTAAGAACTCAAATACAAGGCAGCAAAGGGCAAGTAATAAAGAGAATGATGAACATCAAGCAGGTGAGAATGGGAAATTTGCAACGTGGGTGGTTTTCAAAATCTCACCTTAAGTGTTTTAAGTGATATAAAACATAAGAAAGACCATCAAGAAATCAGTCAGTAGGTCCCCCCAAAAACGAAAAACGTTCTCCCAGATTTCTGGCCCCTTTCTGCTCATTTTCTTAGCATTAGAGAATTAGGATTTTATTTACTATTACCAGCATACTTCTGCTTTCTTGTCCCAAAGACAATAGTAAAGGAAGATGGACCTCAGAGATAGGAAGCTGGAAAATGCTGGCTTCTTATGGTTTCTGGAAACAGCTTCCTAGACTGGGTAAGTCACCTGACAGAGATGTCACCTTGCAGAGACAGTAAAATTATCAAGCCCCAAAACTATGCTTGTTATCAAACAGCCTGGCCTACTCTTTTTTTTTTAATTACTTATTTATTTATTTGACAGAGTGAGACAGATCACAAGTAGGCAGAGAGAGAAGGGGGGAAGCAGGCTCCCTGCTGAGCAGAGAGCCGGACGCGGGGCTCAATCCCAGGACCCTGAGATCATGACCTGAGCCAAAGGCAGAGGCTTAACCCACTGAGCCACCCAGGCGTCCCCTGGCCTACTCTTATACGTAGGTGTCCAGGTGTCGAACTGAAAGGGAAGACAATGCAGATCTGCCCACACACACAGCCATGAATGGCTTTGGAAAATTCCACGGTGTGTGACAGGTTCCTTTTCTGTACTCTCACATTTTGTTAACAGGCTAACAGCTGTACTTTCAAAACGTGGTTTTACAAACCCAGATATCTTTGTAATGAAACCATAAAATCACAGGTTTGGAAGCCCCGTTGATTCCATCTGTGAAGGTGCATCAGGATTTCACTCTCGGAACACTGCTTCCAGGAAATAGACCCAAGAGCCAAACTAACCTGAAGGCAAGCATCGAACAAACAATCCTCTTGCTGAAAGCGTTGGCTCTGAATTTCATCAAGCTCTCTTTCTCAGAAAGAAAACTCTGGCTCGGTGGTATTTGCTTTTTTTTTTTTTTTCTTCCAAATTGATGATTCTGCAGTAATGTGCTAGACTCTGTAGAAGGAAACACAGGGTATTCGGAAGAACACCGGGCTTTAGGCTTTCGGCAATATCTCCTAGGTCCGAGTTTCTTATTCACAAAACAAAGGTGATAAAATCTATTATAGTGACCTGACAAGATAGTGTATGGATTTAAAGAAGCAAATGTATGTGAAAGAACCATACAGTGTACAAAATAATGATAGAGATAGCCAATGTTTATTGAGTGAATACTACGTACCCAGAATTTTCTATGTATTACCTGATCTTATACTCACAGTAATCCAGTAAGGTAGGAATTATAATCATTGTTTCACAGATAAGGAAACTGAGGCTAAAAGAGGTTGAGGAAGTTGACAATGTTACATTGTTAGTATGTAGCTAAGCATAATGCATATTTGTTAATTCTTGGTCCCCAGCATTGTCTCTTTCCCACAGCATTCCAGCTTCTGTACACAGAATCATGTCTCATTCATTAAGAATAGTCTTCAGAGGTTGGAAATGGTTGACTTCCACTACAAAAGTTAAAGGCTAGATTCTTCTTACACTACACTGGAAGTGGAAGAGGGACAAAATGTAGCCACTCTTTTCTGGGACTTTGACCCTTGAGGAAGTAGTGCAAGGTTTTAAAAAATGGTGAGGTCCCACCATCTTGATCTGACTATTCCTATCTTGAGAAATTTCCTATAGTTCTTGTTTCTTTAACTCGTCCTAAACTACTGGTTTCTGCCTATGCCAGGATATGGTCCTTCAAACTACAGATTCGTTGTATCTTGACAGTTTGCCAATATATTTACCATTTTGCTTCAGTTAGCCAATATTTGGGTTTTTTTGCTTTCGTTTTTGTTTTTGTTTTGCAATGGAAAGAAGCTAACTGATATACCAAGCCAGGTCCCAACCCAAGGTAGCATGAAATCCAAAGTCCATGCACAAAACCAGTTAATGATACCACTTCTTAGTAGTTCACTTCAAGTACTAAATCATACAGTATTTCTCATTTTCAACCAACACAACAGCTGTATTAATCCATGACCCACTTATTACTTCATATAACTTACCTTATAAAAATAAATGTAAAAATTATTTCTCAAGTGATTTAGAAATTCTCTTAAGTGTCATAGATTAAAGGTGAAATCATTGAGTCATTTGAAAAATTGGGTTGTAGAGCTGATAAGAACCTACAAGATCATTTTCAGCTACCTTGGTGTAAGTAGAAATATCAACAGTTTAATGAGAACAACATCTGGCAGGCTTAAACATTCTTCTTTAACTTGGTATTGGAGGCAACCGCTACACTACCTAGATGCAATGCATTACGGATAATTCTCACCAAATACACACTGTAAACAAAGAATACAGAAATAAAATTTATCTTTCTTAGCTTTGTTTTTTTTCAAATTTAAGAAATCTCCAGTCTCTGCTAAGGAAGTCTATTACTCCAACAGCCTCTGGAGTAGTCTAAATGATCATCATGGACATCAAACAACAGAGAGCTTTCAAAAAGAAAAAAAGAAAAATGGTTCAGCCACAGTTTAATTTCCTCTCTACTTTCAAAAGAACATATATTCACTGGGATGCTTGGGAAAAGGACTTTCTTCCACTCTCTTGACACTTTTTGTTTGTGCTAGATGAAAAAAAGAAGCCATAAACTGAACTGGGCACTTAGATTTGCAGCTTTCTAAAGAAGGGACTGTAAGGTTGGGCATGTTACATGTGGGAGAGGGAAAGGAAAGCACACCAATGGGCTCCTACATTTGTTTGTAGCACTTACCACTCACCCCATGGTAGGGTCAGTTCCTTGTGAAAGAAAACAGAATGTAATACACATGCATCACACTGGAAATATGGACAGAGAGTCAAATGAAATTTTTGGAATTCCCTGCCACATGCAAAAAAGCACTCACTTTCATTAAACGTCATTTTTCCCACTCGAGGGTTGAAAGATTTTCATTTGGCAGGCATTTTTTGAGCACTTTGAGGGACTATGTTAAGCATGCTTTGATCTTAAATCAATACCTCACTCCCTCAGAAGTTCCAAGTCAATGGACCATCTTATTAAAAAAATTACAGTGTCTTTCTAGTAATGCTGGTAATCCAATCTGGTTGAATGTGTCCAAGTGGAAACCACAGAATGCTGAATTTCATCATATATAAGATGTTATCAGAAAGTAGGCTTTAAATCTTAAAAAAAAATGTTTAAGCAAAGTATAATTTCAGCAAAGTAAATAAAGACAATTTGGTCAAATAATTCATTTGATGATGACTTTTATTGAATGTGTGACCTCATGTTAGTATTAAAAAAACTTGATCTAAAATAATGAATTCTGTCTGATTAGAAGTTTTGAATAATCATATCCTTAAAAAAATTAGATGAATGAAAACATGGGCATAGAATCTGTAGAATCTGCTTGGAAATCTCAAATGGAATTATTTGATGGATTTCGAACATAATTAGAGAAATTTCTACTCAGTTCCTTGAACATATTCAGAGAGAAGTTTAGAAGTCTTGGTAAACCTAGAACAGAACACTACTGTGAAGACACTGCAGGAAAAACGCCTATAATGACACAGCCCAAGAATACCACCTGTACCCTGAAAGTCACTATTTTTAACCCTTTCACTCACAATTTACTTCAAAAGTTGGTCTCTCTCACTCCATGAACAAACCTTCATCCAAATGCCTTTTTGACAGGATAAACTTCTCTTCAGTTTGTGAAGACTACATCCTACTCTTAAACAAGCAATCCTTGTTTCATACTTGCGGCCCCATCAAACAGAACTGGAGAGGTAACGCTTTTTGTTTCATAAATCTTTTTGTGGTAATTCTTACTACTCACACACTTTTTGTAGGTGCCAAAGTGGGGGGAAATAAGAAATGAAATCAATGTTTGTATTTAAACTTGGGAAAACATGATGAGAAGGTATGATGTGTGCGCATGCGTGTGAACGTAAGCTCACAGAGTAATAGATGGCTCCTTCTCTTTCTGTTACAGAGATTCATAATCTTTCTCTCTCAATAAAAATGGAAACTAGCATTTATTGAGTAGTGATTATGAGCCAGGTACCATACTATATCCTTCAGGTATTTTGTCTCATTTTACTCATCTAAGAACTCCATGACAAAGGTCAAATTCGAACTACGGAAAATTTTTAAGCTCTTCATTCAAAAATTACTAATTGAGCAAGTACTCTCAGCCACTATTCTGAGTGCTGAAGATAGAAGAGTAAACAAAAAAACACAAAGTCACTGTTCGCATATAAAAAAATAAAAATAGAACTTAAAAGCATGTCCAACTGGGCACCTGGGTGGCTCAGTGGGTTAAGCCTCCGCCTTCAGCTCAGGTTATGATCTCAGTGTCCTGGGATGGAGTCCCGCATCAGGCTCTCTGCTAGGTAGGGAGCCTGATTCCTCCTCTCTCTCTCTCTGCCTGCCTCTCTGCCTACTTGTGATCTCTCTCTGTCAAATAAATAAAATATTAAAAAAAAAAAGCATGCCCAGGTAAAAGAGTATCTTTAAGCATAACAATTTAACTAAAAAACAAATCCATAGTTACAATGGGTGCCAGAAAAATGTTGAGAAAATGTATTCAAAACTATATTCAAAAGTCAATCTGGATTTGCACATCCAACTAGATTATCATTTGAGATTGAGGGCAAAACAAATTATTATGTGAAAACAGTTTCCCCCATTAAGACATCCTAAATAAAAGCACTTAAAATGTACTTCAGAAGAGAACAAATGATCCGTAAAGGAGATCAAAAAGCACACAAGAATGGTGAGCAAAGTAAATTCCAAAAAATACCACAACGATTGTGGTGACCATTATCTTTTGTGTATGAATATCATCTTACCCACCCTAAAAATTCTATATATATGTATTTATATATTTATGTTTGAAAAATAAGTTTCCTTTAAAGAAATTAACCTGAACATAATACCATTTGTGTGAAGATAAAATAAAGTCCCATTTTCTTTTAAGCATAATTATAACTAATGGCTTCTTCTAGGCTCTGTTTTAATCATTTTGATTTTTATCTTTTTCTATGCTCGAATTGTCACAGCTTGGCCAATGAAAGCTCTTTTTAACTTAGCTTCTGAGTCCTGTCAACACCACATCAGAACATTTCAAAGCACACTTGGTTGCTGGCAACAAGAGTTTCTAGACTAATCTTGAAATATCTCTTCCCAAGGCATAGAATTAGCTCCTCCTAGAATATTTTTAGTTGATATTTTTAGTTAAGTTTTACCATTTCTCTACGATAGCCCTACTTGAAAGTTTAACTCCTCACAAAACTATCAGTGAACCTCTTTATGATTTGATAGACCAAATAATTTCTTTCTATTTTTATTCAAATTTTTATAATGATTTAATTTTTTAAAATCTGTCCATAAAAATTAAAGTCTAGGAGACAATGCTAATATTTTGAGTGATTTGCAATATCTGTATTGTTATGATTTTATGCACATTTATTGAATCACTCAAAGCTTATTTCAGCCCAATGCTTCTAATTATTTTCAGGAAGTTTCATAATTTTTCTAATTTTTATAGGGCTATATTTCTAAGAGCTGCCATTGTCTTTAGAAAGTTTTATAATTACTTTTCATTCAACTATGAGAGAAAAGTTTTAAAGCCAACTACTTGAAAAATGCCAAGAAATATACTTTATTCCTTCATACACAGAGACAAAAAAATGAAAAGCTTTGGTAGTTCATTTTTTTAATTTGATAAGAAAAGCATTATATCTGTAAATAATAAGGCAAGTTAAAATTGGGAAACACCTTTCAGTCTTTGCTTATAGAGAAAATGAGATTTGTATACAGAAAGTCAAATTCATCAGGGAAGTTCAATATCTAAGCCCTCAAAGAAAAAGCATCTTTAGTAGATCTCTTCGGTAATTTTACATGGCCAAATAGTACCCTCTGGTGCAAGACTGATTGAAACTGACACTTGTAACTGTGTGATTGCTCCAATTGCAGAAAGGACCCCTAAGGATAGAGTAGCAATGCTCATTAAAAGTGCCTGAATATTATAGAAAATGATACTGATTATCTTGCCTCTGAACCTCAAATTAATTTTGCAAG
>PISX010033592.1:0-14928 GCA_004024625.1 Mellivora capensis | reverse complement strand
TGCCCTTTAAAGAAAAAATTGAATTAACTGCAAGACTAAAGAATCATGGGGAGAAAGCCATGAATTCCACGCATTGCTTTCTCCTCCTCTGGAGTTCCGCTGCTCTCCTTGTTAAGTGAACTTGGTCTTGGCTGGATTTCTTTTGATCTTCTGGGGGAGGGGCCTGTTGTAGTGATTCTCAAGTGTCTTTGCCCGAGGCCGAGCTGCACCGCCCTTACCAGGGGCCGGGCTGAGTAATCCGCTCGGTTTCGCTTTTGGGAGCTTTTGTTCCCTGAGCGCTTTCCGTAGAGTCTGGAGGACGGGAATGAAAATGGCGGCGTCCTAGTCTCTGGCCCGGAAGAGCTGAGATTCGGGGCTCCACTCCTCAGAGAAAAGCCCCAGCTACTCCCATATCCCTCGCCTCTGGCCGCGCTCCGAGCTCACCCAGCCTGCGACTGGTTCAAGGTAACCCCGAGCTGAGAGCTCACTCTTCGGCTCTGTCTCTGTAGCTGGCTTCCTGCTCCGATACCTGCTAGCTCTGCGACACTCAGACACCCTTCTGTGACCCTGCGGGACCTGGGGCCATGCTTACCCCGTGTGGGCTTCACCCCGGTTTAGCCTCTGGAGCGATGTCCCTCCGTGGAGCAGACTTTTAAAAGTCCCAATTTAGTGTTCCGTTGCTCCGCCGCTCGCCGGGAGCCGGCCCGTCCCCCGCGGTCTATCCTCCCGTCGCTTTCGATTCACTTCTCCGCCGGTTCTACCTTTCAGAAAGTGGTCGATTTTCTGTTTCCAGAATTGCTGTTCTTCCTCTCTTCGATCTCCCATTGGATTTGTAGGTGCTCGCAATGTTTTGATAAGCTATCTAGCTGATCTCCTGCTACCTGATGTCGTCTCAGCTGCTACTTCTCCGCCATCTTGCACCTCCCCACTTTTTGCTGGTTTTTATGCTTGAGTGGATATTACAAAATTTTTGCCAAACCTGTCTTCTACCTTCTGAGCCTTCTTCTTGATCTGAATTTAATATACCAGCCTGGTATTACATCTCAAGTGAACTTAAAATGAAAGGAAACACAAGCAACAAATATTCTCAAGCCTTTTTGAAATCCTTGAAACAAAGTCTGCATAAGGGCCTTTGAGAGTTCTGCTGGACTTGGTATTACAGCTTAGCATTTACCCTATATATTGATAAGATCCTTGAAGATGAGGAGCTGCTCTTTACCACAGGAATTCACAGGGGAAAAACAAAGATTACTGAATTTTCCATGGATCATATGTCTGAAAGAAAGATGTAATTTATTTACAAACTGAGATTTACATGCTGAAGTAGAATCCTACTGATTAGTTCAGAGGATATCTTCAAAGTGAACCTTTTCAAGTTTAGACTCAATACAGTAAATTCAGTGCCAAGCAGTGTTGCCATGACTGAGCTTCTACCTCATCTGGGGGGAAAGTAGAGGAGAACTCAATGAAAAAAACCCACAGTAGTTGGAGGGAGTTGGAGGAGAGAAGTTCTTGCAAGCAGGGACATTGAGAACTCTGTCAATGTCAAGATAATTGTTTGAAGTATACTAAATGGGAGTATGAATCAAGTGAGTGCTACACCAGGTAGTTCTGTACTCATCAAAGGTGCCAGGCAAACAACTGTGTTGTTTTTGTTGTTATTGTTTTACCTCATGTGTCTACTTCACACTTCTGAGGACCATGCATACTTTTGGCTTTGGGGAATTGGGTTGAACACAAGATTAATGTGGGTCAAAGAAAATGCTGAATGTATTTTGTGAGTTTAAGGGAAAATTTAGAGACAATAATGAGAAACGATCCTTCTTCTAAGAATTCAAAAAGCTTAAATTATTATTTTTATTCCTAAAGCTGGTCCTAAACAGAAAGCCTCCAGTAGGACTTTCTTGAATATACCAGTGAACATGTGAAGTTGAAAAGATGTCATGGAACCAGTATGAAACATGCAGATAGTTTTCATGCATACAGCCTAACAGAAAAAAGCACCACTTGTTTTTCATCCTGTATGTTGGTATTTGTCAGAGTCACAGACTTCCCCTGAACCTTTGATGAAAAGTAAGAAATAGTGTGGAAATGTCAACAGTCTCACCCAAGTGGAGATA
The DNA here is from genome assembly GCA_004024625.1 of Mellivora capensis. Lineage (NCBI taxonomy): Eukaryota > Metazoa > Chordata > Mammalia > Carnivora > Mustelidae > Mellivora > Mellivora capensis. Next base: position 12,829 of record PISX010033592.1, on the reverse strand, counting down.
ACCTTATCAGCTCAGAGGACAATGAAGAGGTAGCATCCCTCCACACACAACCTTTAGTTCTAAAGCGGCATTGTTTGAGCCATTAAACATGTTCAGAAGGCCTCATCGCTAGATAATGCTGCTACAAAAGAAGAAGAAAGTATTCAGGAGAATGGGAAGGCCTCATGTAGTCAGAAAAGAAGGAAATTCTTATAATATTTTGTGTGAAATAATATAAGCTGAGTGAAGCTGGACAAGCATGTGTAACATGCTATGTAATATGTAAAGGGCAGCAGTAGGGAGCTGGATCTGTTTGACAAGAGAGCCAATATTTCCAAACACGATTTCATATGTTGTTTTGTTTTGACTTTTTGAAACTAAATCAAAGAACAATTACTTAATTCAGTTCCAAGTGTGCAGGCTTATACTCTGACAAGTCTTATGATTGCCATATAAGTAGGATTTCATAATTTCAGAAGTTGAGCTTCATATCTCGCCATGTAAGTATTATAGGGGAAAATACTGTTATGTCTGACAACCACCCTTTCTCTTTATAACACTTTGTTTAAATTTCACATTGATCTAAATATAAAATATGTTTGCTACTTTCATGAGCATTCATAATTACATGTATTGGGCTATTGTTTCAGTGAACAATAAATTGCGATTTTGCTAAGTTATTGACTCTTCCTTCTTTACGGCACTTAGGCTACCTTGAAAATGCAGTGAGGATATAATCTTTGTTCTGTTTCATGTGCTAAGAAAGAGCTGGTTGAAGGTAAAAAGTAAATACTACACTCTTGAGGTAGAGCACCATATGCTGTCCCAAAATGTGCCACTTGGGCATGGGGATTGTTCTGAGCTGAAGGCAATTAAGACCCAGCAGACTCAGGAAAATCCTTTTGCCTCTCCCTTCGCTGCCTATAAGGAGGTAGAGAGGGGCTTGTACCAAGACAAGAGCTACTACCAGAGATAATTTTTTATCTGAAAGACTTACCTATATATCATGGCAAGCATTTGATTAACAAACATCTGTAACTTGCCCTTCTCCCCTTTAAAGTCCCAGGTCACTATCCTGCTCCTTAATTCAGGCTGACATATAAACCTCAATTACCTGTCTGCCTTTGGGGTTCATGTCTTTCATGCACATATATGACATTGGTTTTTCTCTTGTTAATCTCTCTTATCTCAATTTAATTATCAGACCAGTCAAAGAACCCAGAATGGAAGAAGGGAAAAGTTTTCCCACTCCTACATTCTCTCCTTAATGAGAACCTGTCTTAGAAAACTGTAGATAAAAGTTATTATATTAAGATTCCATATTATTCATTTATTGATATCTCCATATATATTGATTTTTGTTCCTGATACTAAGGTATGGAAAGATCTAAAAAAGGTTTTAGTTTTATGGTTATGTGTGTGTGTGTGTGTGTGTGTGTGCACATGCACACATGCACATGTGTGTCTGCATGTGTGTATGTGAGCATTGGTTCATGCATCTACCTCAATGATTTGTATTTTTACTCTGTCCTTTTCAATATTTTGAGTGTATTTATATGAAAAATTTTAATGATCTGGGCTCTGGTTCACTGCCACCACCAAGCAATTACCACTATTTCCAAAAACCCTTATAGCCACTTACTACATATGATGACTCATCCAGTTACTTTTGTTATCTGCAGGATTATTTGGGAAGGGGCTTTTCAGGAACACTGTTCCAAAGTCTCTTCTGATAACTTGGTAAGCCAAATCACATTCTAAGGTCTCATTTTCAGTAGTTAGTTGTCAGTATTAAAAAATACTCTATACCAATACAATATAAAGTTTAGATATATTTTAAAATGTCATTTATTCACATGCCATATTTTCATCAGGCTCTTTTCTCCATGTAGTGAATTATTTCCCTCTTAAGCCTTCAGGCTTCGGTTTGAGGCAAGCTCATTTCATAGACCATATGCCCTAAAATCATTGCAAGAAGAGTGAGTGGAAGGAGAAACATTCAACTTGGGATTTATGAATATAAATATTAATACCTCTTATATTCTCCATTTATCTTGGGTCTGAAGTGGGAGAAACTGTTTCTATAGAAACAAAGCTTTCAAAAATCCTCTTTGTCACTTCCTCCCTGCTAAATCAAGTCAAAATGTCATGAGAGATCACTCTGTGACCTCATAAAAATTAACATCAAGAACATGCAATACAGGAAGAAAGTGAATTATTTTAAAACATCGAATAATTTGGGCGCCTGGGTGGCTCAGTGGGTTAAAGCCTCTGCCTTCAGCTCAGGTCATGATCCCAGGGTCCTGGGATCGAGGCCCGCATCGGGCCTCTGCTCAGCAGGGAGCCTGCTTCCTCCTCTCTCTGCCTTCCTCTCTGCCTACTTCTGATCTGTCTCTGTCAAAGAAATAAATAAAATCTTAAAAAAATCAAATAATTTATACATTTGTAATTCTTTTTTTTTAAAGATTTAATTTATTTATTTTTGCATGTGCATGCATGTGGAGGGGAGAGAGAGCATGAGAGAGAGCATGCACACATGCGGGGGGGGGTGCAGAGGAAGAACGAGAGAAGCATATTTCCCACTGAGCAGGGAGCCTAATGTGGGACTTGATCCCAGACCTCTGGGATCATGACCTGAGCTGAAGGCAGATGCTTAACCGACTGAGCCACCCAGGCACCCCAATAAACATTTGTAATTTTTGTTAACCAATAGTATATTGAGGTTTTTTTTAATGTCAATACTTACCTTAAAATACTTTTAAAAACTCATCTGATTCAAATAATTTAGTTGATTATCAGTAGAGTAAGACTGAAGATGGACAGGCATTCCAATATTTTAACAAAATGTGTTATAGTAATCAGCCTCCTGAAAATTGTGCTAAAAATATTCTTTATATATAATGGGGCATTATTTAAGTACTGATGTCAATATATGCCTGACGACTTGGAAAAAAACAGAAGGTAGAGAGAAGAGAGGGCGATGATTTATAACATGTTGAAAAGATTGATTTTATATTTAGGATTTCCTATTCTTTGTAGCTTCAGGTGTGGGAATGAGAATTTTTTGTGTCAAGAAAGTAAGGCACCTGGAGGCTACAATCTTATTTGTAAGCACCAATATTTTCTCAAACCTATAGGTATCCTTGAATTCTAGTACTTTTATCTTGCCATTTGGTTAAACAGTTTCATAGTCCACTCATAACATTGGGATTTTTTTTCCTCTCTTGCAAATCTGTTATTAACTGACTTCAGACCAGCCTCTCAGACACTCTGGGGCCAAACCTGATTATTAAGGCGTTGCCTTTGTCCTAGATTCTTTTTAAATGTCATCCCAGATCTAACATTCTAGGATACCACCATAAGATCCAGAGATCTTATCTTGATAAACGAATAGAAGACAAAGGGGGGGGGATTTCCATTTATTGTGCCAGGCAATGCTTTGCCTTGTCCTTTAATTTGACTCTTTGTCACCATAGGAGCCTAGGGTTGACTGCCCCGAGATGGGCCACTTTGGCATGAACATTTTTTTTTTTTAGTTAAAAGCAATCAAAACCCAACAGATTCAGGAAAAGCTCTTTACCTCCTTCTCAACTGCCTCCTTGTAACAGGAAGAGAGCTATTAACAGAGTTAAAAAAAGAGGCTCCCTGTTACCTAAGTGGCTTATCTGTTCAATAGGGCAATCTTTGTTCTACAAACATCTCCTTTCACTTTCCTGCTAATGGCCTCCCTCACCTTTGTGTTCTCAGTCCCCTACTTCTCTCCTTAGCACATATGATCTTCATGTTGCCTCATTATATTTGGAATTTTCATGTCTGTGTGGATTCCCCATATTTACTTTTATTAAATTTGATTTTCTCCTGTTAATCTCTCTCATGTCAATTTGATTCTAAATCCCACTAGAAGAACCTCAAAGGGCAGAGAAAGGTCTTCTTCCCTGACACCACCCATAGATAATGAACATCCTAATGTAAATTTATAAGGAGACTTCTGCTGGTAAAGGAGAGCACTAATAATAATCACAAAAAGATTAACAACAGCAAAGGATCACATTTCTGTAGCACTTAATCTCTTAGGCACTGTGTTAAGGATTTTATATGCATTAAAGCTCTTAATCCTCATTAAATTCCTATGTGGCAAACATTATTATTCCCAGTTTATAGAAGAAGTAATTTAGGCTTATTCCTGAAAAGTAGCATAGATTACAAGGTGATGCTTAAAGAGGTTCAAGGTTTCAGAAAATAGGAGTTAAAGGGACTCTCAAAAATATTACATTTAACCATATTTTTATAATGAAAATCTTTCTAAATAAAAGTTCTTTAAGGCTTCAGCTTCAAAAATAATTATGTTTTATTGGTCATAATCCACCCCCCAAACATTCTTTTTTTCCTCCTGATATACCTTGTATACTCAGGAAACCTTATAACTTTGTCCTGTTGTACTGAATCCAATTCTTTTTAGAGATTTTTCTATGCAAACTATATTTCTCTTTAAAGTTTTTAACCAGGTTTTTTTGTTGTTGTTTGTTCAATCTTATTGTACGTTATACTTTCAATCTCCCTGGTTTTATTTTTGAAAGTCTCAGCAAAATACTTATATAACCTCTGCTCCAGGCCTTTTCACAAATTGTCAGGCTGCTAAAGGGCCCATTTTTCAAGTCTCCCTCTTGCTATCTCAGTAAAATTGCTTCAATTTCCATTCAATACTCTGTGTAAGCCCCAGCCTTTCCTAAATATTTCTGAAATTCCAAAGAAGCTTCTATTTTCATGATGACTTCTGGTTTCTAACTTTGGCTTCTCACTTTACAGTTTGTCTTACCACCCCTCCAGGCTTGACCACTCAGACACATTTTGTGAGAGTTGGAGACTGGTTATGAGGATACCATTTAGATGCGGGCTGACATCATAGAACCTCAAAACAACTGAATATAAGAGATCTGTTTTATTAATTATAATGTGGCTATGCTACCTCTGGGGAAATATCACTGGCTATCTATGCCACTTAGACTTACAATAGGCTCCCAGGTTTTCAGGTTGCTACCCAACATTGGTTCCGTTCAAAGTAACTAACTTCTGATGGCATCTGGAGATTTTCAGCTTCAACATGGAGAGTGGGTTTATCAAGTTACATCTGTAGTGATGACTAAGGAAAAAATAGGATTTGCACTTTTTAACAATATTGGGAACCCCAGTGGGATTCTTAACAATTTCAAGGAAGTTGAGAAGTGAATGGAAGAGAGAGAGAAACAGAAATTCTTTTTAATATGGGATTTTGAGGGCTCCAATGTTATATGTGTGATGATGGAGGAGTTTATTATCTACACCCTAACTTTAAACTTGGCACATAAAAAAGAGCAAGCACAAATAAAATGACACACATTTTGACAAAACATCAAATTGGACACTTATAATTTGCAAAATTTGTTGTATGTAAATTAAACTTTGAAAGATGATTTTTAAAGTGACATGCGAAAAAAATTATATTACCTCAAAGCCAAACATATTAGTCTTATTTAATCCAGAGAAAACAGAACCAATAGGATTTAAGGAATTTGCTCATGTGACTATGGAAGCTGAGAAACCACGCAGTCCACTGTAGGCAGTCTGGATACCCAAGGAAGCTGATAATGTTCAGCCTTAGTCAAAAGGCCTGAAAACAAGGCAAGCCAATGGTATAAATTCCTAGTAGGGGCCAGGGGAAGTTGGGGATAAGAGATGAGATGCTCCAGCTCAATGAAGCAGAAAAAAATGGGAAGAATTCCTCTTTCTTCTGCCTTTTGTTCTATTCAGACCCTCCAGGGATTGGATGATGCCCAACCACATTAGAGAAGGCAATTTACAGAGCCCACTAATTCATATACTAATCTAATCCCAAAATGCCCTCAGATGCACCCAGAAATAATATTTAATCTGAACATTACATGACAAGTGAAGATGACAAATAAAATTACCCATTAGAAGTCCACTCCTTGTCAATTTAGCACCCATATTCATCTCCTTAAGCTATACCTAATCTCCAAACAAAGACAAAAACAAGGTCACAGTTCTACCTAACATGATACAATTTTCCTGTGTACAAATGAAAACTTACCCTTCCTCAGAGGAGGAGGTAAAGTCATTGAGGGATGTTTACTCTTCTTGATGTCCCATAACTTAAATACTATTATGAAAAAGTAACAATATTTAAATGTTATGATATAAAAATCAATAAATCTTAAGTTACATAATAAGGGACTAAGAGAAAAAAAGCAAAAAGCAAAAATACAAATACACCCAAATGTATTTATAACAAAGTAAGTAGGAAATACTCGTAATAATTAGAGTTCTGTCTATAACTGGTCACATGGTTTTTGTAACTAAATTTTGTAACTAATTTCTTCCACTTCTGGTTTTCTATTCCCTTGCCCCATGGCCCATCAAGTTGACACAAAAAATTAACCATCATACCAAAACTGGAAAGGAATGCTTCCAAACCCAACTTGAATTATTTCATTGATTGAGAATAATAAGTAGTAATTTCAGAGGCCTAAGAGAAATCATAGGGGTGCAATATAGGAGAGACGGAAGCAAATCAATAAACTAAATTCTTTGTGTCTATAAGTTTTACAGGCAAAGTGGTTTGCTTAAATGACAATAAATTTTTTGCTTAGGTAAAAGTAATGTCTGTTCATTTCAAAATGCTCCAAAAATTATTAAAAAAATAACTTTAAAAATCACCATAAGCCATAATTTCTGAGTGAATTCATATTAATATTTTAAGAATTTTTTCAACTCATTTTTTATGGTTTTTCTTAAATTTATTATGTATTTTTCTAATATACTCATCTCAAGTAATATAAATATTTTTAAATGCAATTTGTATGTCTGTAAAATATAATATATATTGTGTGGATAAAATATATTGACCATTCCTTTATTTTGGTCACTTGTATCTGCAGTTTTAAAAAATTATTACAAGTTATGCTGCTATCAACATCATAATATATACATTTTGCCTATGTAGCTCTTTCTCTTTAGGTCTAGACTTTGATTTCACGCATCAATGGCTGAGAATGTTTTCTAAGGTACAGACTGTAGATTTCCAGGAAAGTTCACATTTTAAACTCTCTGATGCAGTGTGCACAAATGTTTAAATTATCATAGTTTCAATAGTAATGACTATTAAACATTTTGTTTTTATTTTAGTACTCTGATAGCTTAGAATGATCAAAACTATTTTCCCTTTTTCATTTTCAAGTTTTTAACTAGTTGGGAATTTAAAACATGTTCATGTGTAATGACGTATACATCAGAATCTTAGAGCTTTAGTGGTTATTTTATCTAGCCTCTAATATAACTATATATGCAGTTCAAATCTGAAAACAAATTTGTAGAGCTCATTACTTTCTTTCATACGATAATTAAATGAAATAATTAGATTTGGAGATCTATCCAATTAGGAAAACTCCACCACTAATGAAATCATACTTAGTAAAAAGGAACTTTCCCAAAATGGAGGATTAGTATCAATTATACAGAATATCTCAATGCAATGCCTATGTCTTTCCATGTGCAGTTTCAATGTCTCTTAAAAATAGGATATTAAAATAGTTACATTTAAAAATTGCATCAAGGTGAATATAAAACAAAATCTTGTTACTTGGTTTTAAGAGAGACTGCTAAAAGGGAGTTAAGAATTTCAGTGTTAAATAAGTTTATGTGGAAAATAATTTAAATCATCTTTCATGCTATTCTACAAACAATATTGTTAAGTGTAAAGGGAGGTTCCAGTCTCCCAATATTGAAGAAAACGTATAGATACATTGTAATCAGGTTGTCCTAGGTTTAAATCCTGCTGCTTATTGCTCACATGACTTCAATTTCTGTGAATCTTGTTTTATTTTGCAACAAAATAGGGACAATATTATTTCCTGAGCTGCTGTTAGAATTTAAAGGGATAACATACGTAAATATCAGTGTCTGGTTTATAATAACTGCTGAATAAGTGTTAGATCCCTTTTCTACCTCTCTTCCACTGTTCAGAAAGACCAATTTTATTTTTCAGATATAATGCAAACAATTTATTATTCCAAGGTTTTCTACATGATTGCTCTCTTTGCCCTCCAGATGTATAAAGCTACACTATGATAGTCTTCAACAAAGTACTGGATTGTCTCCTGGATCTTTCGACATGCTTCTTTTTTAATTTTCTTTTTTCTTCTGCTTAGAGTGATGGTCTATCAATCTAGATTTATCAAGAAACCCTCTCAAATTAACAGTACCCTGGATTAGTTGTATCTGTATTTTAAGTTTGTTCAACACCTCTCTCTGAGTTTTATCATCATGAAGTGCTGTCTTTTAATCCAAGGTTTCCTTCTCCTGGATTATAACTCTTTGAGAGCAATATTCAAGTTAACAAGCATTTCTATTGAGAACATTTTACTTGTTATTCAGTAAGCTCTCTGCTTTAGGAGACAGAAAAGCAAATTAATTCAAGTTAGAAGAAGGCCAGATAACCAAAAATTTAGTTATAAAATTAATATAAATAATATGAGTTAAAAAAGAAATATGAACATTCAAAAAAATTATACTGATACTCTGTGTTTTCATTTTACTTAAGTCAATATATTAAAAGGTCCATTCTCAGCTGGAACAAGTTCTCAATCAGTGATGCAGCATAAAACAGCTAACTGAAATCCTTTTACGTCTTTTCTTAACTTGGGTTTCTTCTTTGATTTTTTTTCCAAAAAAAAAAAAAGAAAGTGACTGTTTAGACTGACTCAAAGTCATATTACTTTACACCCTGAGTTATTGTTGCTGAAACAGACAAAGAAATGGTAGGCTGTGATTTTTTTAAAGGGAAAAAGTAGATCCTTCCCTTGATGATGAATGAATATTGTAGTTATTTTACAATGCTTGAAGTCTTATGAGAACAAAGTGTGAGCACTGGGAATTTGAGAATCACTTGATAATCAATGTTTTAGGCACCCTGTTGCTTATGAAAAAGTAACTGCCATTACCACTGTAATTTGGCAAAGATTGTGAAGGGAAAGTCTGAGTATAAAAATAAATCTAAAGGATTACTGTTTGGTCTTGCACATAGAGCATCTAGTTAAAGTGACACAGAAACAAGAGTAGTTAGTTCATTTTGTCTACTTTTTGGAATTGAAGGGTATCCCAATAAACAAGGGTGAGAGGTGAAACCATATTTCAAATCTAGGATGATGTAGGCTATAGGATAAACTGAATTTCATTTGTTTAAAAAAGAAATAAATCATTTTCTAAAGCGATGTATCATTCCAGAATATTCCAAAATCATAGGACTATTTAAGTATCTTTAGTAGAAACTCAGTTCTTTTGTATTTTAAAATACATTCACTCCAATGAAAGACTTCTGCAGAATATGTTTGTAAAGAGAATGTATTAGCTTTCTCTTGCCACCACAAACTTATAGACTAAAAACAACACGATTTATAACCTTACAGTTCTGTAGCCCCTAAGTCTCATACAGGTCTCTTTAGGCTGAAATCTATGTCAATGGGGCTGCATTCCTTACTGGTGGCTCTAAGGAGGAATCAATTTTCTTGTTTATTCACGTTGTTGGCAGAATTCAATTCCATGCAATTGTTAGGACTGAGATCCTCTTGTCCTTGTTCATTATCAGATAAAGGTCGTTCCAAGATTCTGGAGACTGCCCATATTCCTTGACACATGACCCTCTTCCTTCATTTTCAGCATAGTAATAGCAGTAAAAGTCTGTCACATTTCACATCTCTTCTTCCCCTGGTTTCATTGTCTCATTTCTCTGACCCAGTCTTCAAACTTCCTCTTTTAATTTTTTATTGATTATTTTTATTAACATATAATGTATTATTTACCCCAGGGGTAAGGTCTGTGAATCATCAGGCTTACACAGTTCACAGCACTCACCATATCACATACCCTCCCATATGTCCATAACCAAACCACCCTCTCCACAACCCCCTCCCCCAGCAACCTTCAGTATATTTTGTAAGATTAAGAGTCTCTTACTGTTTGTCTCCCTCCCTATCCCATCTTGTTTCATTTCTTCCTTTCCTTCCCCGCAAGCCCCGCACTCTGCCTCTCAAATTCCTCATATCAGTGAGATCATATGAAAATTGTCTTTCTCTGATTGACATATTTCACTCAGCATAATACCCTCTAGTTCCATCCACATAATTGCAAATGGCAAGATTTCATTTCTTTTGATGGCTGCATAGTATTCCATATTGTGTGTGTGTGTATGTGTGTGTGTGTATGTGTGTATATATATATGTATATATATCCATTCACTTATCTTCTTCTTTAACCATTCATCTGTTGATGGACATCTAGGTTATTTTCATAGTTTGGCTATTGTGGACATTGCTGCTATAAACATTCAGGTGCACGTGCCCCTTCAGATCACTACATTTGTATCTTTAGGGTAAATACCCAGTAGTGTGATTGATGGGTCATAGGGTACCTCTATTTTCAACTTTTTGAGGAACCTCCATGCTGTTTTCCAGAGTGGCTGCACCAGCTTCCATTCCCACCAACAATGTAGGAGGGTTCCCCTTTCTCCTCATCCTCACAAGCATTTGTCGTTTCTTGACTTGTTTATTTTAGCCATTCTGACTGGTATGAGGTGGTATTTCATTGTGGTTTTGATTTGTATTTCCCTGATGCCAAGTGATGTGGAGCAATTTTTCATGTGTCTGTTGGCCATCTGGATATCTTCTTTGCAGAAATGTCTGTTCATGTCTTCTCCCCATTTCTTGATTGGATCATTTGTACTTTGGGTGTTGAGATTGATAAGTTCCTTATAGATTTTGGATACTAGCCCTTTATCTAATATGTCATTTGCAAATATCTTCTCCCATTCTGTCAGTTGTCTTATGGTTTTGTTGACTGTTTCCTTTGTTGTGCAAAAGCTTCGATCTTGATGAGGTCCCAATAGTTCATTTTTGGCCTTGCTTCCCTTGCCTTGGGAAATGTTCCTAGGAAAAAGTTGCCACACAGAGGTCGAAGAGGTTGCTGCCTGTGTTTTCCTCAAGGATTTGGATGGATTCCTGTCTTACATTGAGATCTATCATCAATTCTGAGTCTATTTTTGTGTATGGTGTAAGGAAATGCTCCAGTTTCATTTGTCTGCATGTGGCTGTCCAATTTTCCCAACACCATTTGTTGAAGACACTGTCATTTTTCCATTGGACATTCTTTCCTGCTTTGTCGAAGATGAGTTGACCATAAAGTTGAGGGTCTATTTCTGGGCTCTCTCTTCTGTTCCATTGATCTATGTGTCTATTTTTGTGTCAGTACCATACTGTCTTGATGATGACAGCTTTGTAATAGAACTTGAAGTCTGGAATTGTGATGCCACTAACTTTGGCTTTCTTTTTCAACATTCCTCTGGCTATTCGAGGTCTTTTCTGGTTCCATGAGCATTTTAGGATTATTTGTTCTATTTCCTTAAAAAAATGATGGCATTTTGATAGGATTGGATTAAACGTGTAGATTGCTTTACATAGCATACACATTTTCACAAATATTTCTTCCAATCCAGGAGCATGGAACATTTTTCCATTTCTTTGTGTCTTCCTCAATTTCTTTCATGAGTACTTATAGTTTTCTGAGTACAGATTCTTTGCCTCTTTGGTTAGGTTTATTCCTAGGTATCTTGTGGGTTTTGGGTGCAATTGTAAATGGGATGGACTCCTTAATTTCTTTTTCTTCTGTCTTTTTGTTGGTGTATAGAAATGCAACTTACTTCTGTGCATTGATTTTATATCTTGACACTTTACTGAATTCCTGTATGAATTCTAGCAATTTTGGAGTGGAGTCTTTTGAATTTTCCACATAAAATATCATATCATCTGTAAAGAGTAAGAATTTGACTTCTTTGCCTATTTGGTTGCCTTTTATTTCTTTTCATTGTCTGATTGCTAAGGCTAGGACTTCTAGTATTATGTTGATAGCAGTGGTGATAGTGGACATCCCTGCCATGTTCCTGACCTTAGGAGAAAAGCTCTCAGTTTTTTTCCCCTACTGAGAATGATATTTGCTGTGACTTTTTCATAGATGGCTTTGATGATGTTGAGGTATAGTACCCTCTTTCCCTACACTTTGAAGAGTTTTGATCAAGAAAGGATGCTGTACTTTGTTGAAAGCGTTTTCAGCATCTATTAAGAGTATCATATGGTTCTTATTCTTTCTCTTATTAATGTATTGTATCACATTGATTGATTTGCAGATGTTGAACCAACCTTGCAGCCCAGGAATAAATCCCATTTGGTCGTGGTGAATAATCCTTTTAGTGTACTGGTGGATCCTATTGGCTAGTATTTTGGTGAGAATTTTTGCATCCATGTTCATCAAGGATATTGGTCTGTAATTATCCTTTTTGGTGGGGTCTTTCTCTGGTTTGGGGATCAAGGTAATGCTGGCTTCATAAAATTAGTTTGGAAATTTTCATCCTATTCCTATATTTTGGGAGAGTTTCAGAATAGGTATTAATTCTTCAAATGTTTGGTAGAATTCTCCCGGGAAGCCATCTGGCCCTGGGCTCTTGCTTGTTGGGGGATTTTTGATGACTGCTTCAATCTCCTTACTGGTTATGGGTCTGTTCAGGTTTTCTATTTCTTCCTGGTTCAGTTTTGGTAGTTTATAGGTCTTTAGGAATGCATCCATTTCTTCCAGATTGTCAAATTTGCTGGCGTGTAGTTGCTCATAATATGTTCTGATAATTGTTTGCATTTCTTTGTTGTTGGATGTCATCTCTCCTCTATCATTCATGATTTTATTTATTTGGGTCCTTTTTCTTTTCTTTTTGATAAGTCTCACGTGGGGTTTATCAATCTTATTAATTCTTTCA
>PISX010033591.1:0-14810 GCA_004024625.1 Mellivora capensis | reverse complement strand
ATTTATATATATTCTGATTTATATATGTGCTACTTTCTCTCATGATGGTCAGTGTAATGTTTAGACCAATTTTGTGAAAATAAGACAGCCCTTGTCAACCTCAGCCACTATCCAAGTGTACATTCTTACATAAATGGATAGTGTTAATGGAAATATTTATTTACTAGTCAGCAAATTTTTACAATTTTAGGTAAAGATGTTTTAAATTCTTAAGGAATTACTGAGAAGATGCTCAGAAACATTATGGCAATGGTCTATAGAAAATCACCTTAATTCTAAGCTTTTAACTAGGTAAATTTAAAAAATCATATCTAGTTCTATTTTTCTTTTCACCCTATGGACATTTTCATATAATCTTTTTTTTAAAAAGATTTTATTTATTTATTTTACAGAGATCACAAGTAGTCAGAGAGGCAGGCAGAGAGAGAGATGGGGAAGCAGGCTCCCCACCGAGCAGAGAGCCCGACGTGGGGCTCGATCCCAGGACCCTGAGATCATGACCTGAGCCGAAGGCAGAGGCTCAACCCACTGAGCCACCCAGGTGCCCCCATTTTCATATATTCTTGATGTTGCCACCATATATTCACAGTCATAGCTTTAACTACTGTGAGAAAATACACAATGATGAATTTTAAATATCTTTCTTTAGCCTAGCACTCTTCTATATATATTAGACATATATATCTAAATACTTACCATATATTTCCAGATGTATTTCCCAAGAAAACTTCATCTCATTATATTAAAAACTGAATTCCTCGCATTTACCAAATCCTCCATCCCTTCCTTTATCTGTGTTATCTCTTCTTTTGAAAAGAATCTTCACATAATTCATGAACTGTGTTCAAAACTTCCTCCTAGTGTCTAATATTTAATTAATTATTAAATTTTAGTAATTCTACCTCTTCAATATCACACAAATTTCCTGCTCTCCAATGCAATTACCACTGTTTTCATTCTGTCCCTCATCATCTCTCAGCTGGCGATTTTCAATGGTTTGAATTGGTTTTCCAATTTCCATTCTTCCCAGCTATTCCTCCATGGTATTACCTAGCTATGCGACCTTTGGCAGGTCCCTTCATGTCTCTAATATTGGCTTCTTTATCTCTAAACTGGATATTGTATGTGTACTCTTTACTAGATAGGATATATATTATATATGTGTACATGTAGATATGTGTCAAATACATAAAATGAGAAACTGTATAGTAAGCAAAAATCTTGTGATGAAACTCAGTGTACAGTGCAGCAGCATATATCTAAAACTAAGCATATAAAAGAGTAATGGTGAAATAGATTATTTTTTAAGCTTGACAATCAATCAGGATTCTCAAGCTCACTTCTTAATAATGCCTTCATGGATTTTTCATTGCATGACAGAGCAAGCTACATATCATATATCAACTGTTAATACAGCACTTGAATTCTTTAATGCAATGCTTAACTGTAAATGTCTGTAACTACAAATGAGGTGTTTAAATTTGAAGATACTTTAGATAGATGGCAATACTTATAATTATAGAATCATAATTTCTGCCTGAATTGCACTTAAAATTTAAATTTCCAACTGCTTCTATTATTGGAAAAGTAATAATAACAATTATAACTATACCATGAAGTATTAAAAGCTGAACATTCAGTTTGAAGGTAGCTAACATAAAAAAGTAATGAAAAGTGAACCTATAAAATGCTTGCAATTCATACACATATGTTATATAGAGGCACTAAAGAACAAAGAAAAAACTGAAGTCTTTATTACAATTCATCTTTTCAAAGTCTCCCTCTTTCTTTGGGATTAGGATAGTATTATGGTTAATAGTTCTCAACCAAAAATCATCACTTTCCTATGTCAAAATTTTTAACCTAAGGTATGCATAACCTCAGACTAAAATGTAGAATGGTTAAATATGACAATTTAAAAATATTTGTATTAGGCTTACATGTTTAGAAATACATTTTTATTTTTCACAGTTGAGGTGGCTGACCATTTTAATCCAGACCAGGCAACTTACCATCATTACGTAGAGTGAGTGGCGTTGGAGGACTAAGTACTCGAGCGTTAGTCACTGTGTTTTTCACCAGACAAATATAGCTGCCAACATCTGATGATTGGACTTTAGAAATATAAAGGTTGCCTGTCTCCTGGGAAATGAACCGCCGGCTGTCCTCCACCACAAAGGAAGGGAACTCATTAAACACCCAGCTATAGATGATCTCTGAAAATACACAAAATTCATTGTTGAAATATACAGATTATTTTATTAACAGTTAAATCTCAAACAGCAAATTACTTACTGTGTTAGATGTATTGCAAGGCCATATATATTTGATCCAGATACTTATATAATTTAGTATTTTATGTTCAAAGGACTACTGTTCTTAATGAGTCTAAGAAGATTTTAAATGTTTCTAAAGGCTGTTTAACATTTATCCATCATCCATCCATCCATTCAATTCCAAAGTGTGTTAAATGTGTGTTGGATGATTGGCACTATGATACCACTGAAATTAAAAAGATGAGAGAGATAGTTTCTCATTCTCAAAGATCAACCTAATGAGAGATTTACCCAAGCCTATCACTCAATATGGAATAAAGAAATGGATATATCTACTCTATTGTAAAGAGGCATGGGAGAGGGGTACTTAAGTAATCATGCTAAGCAGTGAAAACTACCTGAAATAAGAGACACCTAAGCTACATTCACTTACTCATTTATGCAAAAATATTGGTTGAGAGTCACAATAGATCAGGCATTTTTTTAAGTGGGGGAAAAAGAAAGTCTGTGGTCTCATGGAGGTTTCATTTTATTGGGAAGAAACCAGGAACACACAGTGTATGTCAAGTGGTGATAAGTGCTATGAAGAAAACTAAAGCATGTTAAGAGAGAGTGATAGAGGTGAGAAGAACATGTGAATTTATGTTTCAAAAGTTCTGACTAGTGGGTAGAGAAAAGACAATGTGAGGACAAAGCAGGCACGCAGAGGAGAAGCAGGAGGAATAATGCCCACTAGTCTAAGAGACTATTTTCAAAATAGCCATGAAAGAAATGATTCGTATTAGAGTGGTGATGGTAATGACAGTATTGTTTCTGGTAAAAATGTGATTGGGGAGTTGACAGGAATTGCTGAGGGATTCATTATGAAATCTGAGAAAAAGAGGACTCAAGGATTTGGGTTTGGGGCCTGATTCAATGAGCAACTAGAAGAATGTATTTGCTTTTACTAAAACGGACAGACTACAGAAAGAGTAGTTCTTTGGAGATATGGGTGGAGTAAAACTAGGATTTTAATTTTGACAAATAATTATTTTTAAAAATTTTTTAAATATTTTTATTTATTTATTTGACAGAAAGAGATCACAAGTAGGCAGAGAGGCAGGCAGAGAGAGAGGAAGGGAAGCAGGTTTCCTGCTGAGCAGAGAGCCAGATGCAGGGCTCGAGCCCAGGACCCTGAGATCATGACCTGAGCTGAACGCAGAGGCTTAACCCACTGAGCCATCCAGGCACCCCAAATTTTGGCAAATAAAATTTGATATAATATCTGGTATCCAGTCAGAGAAATTGATAAGGCAGCCGTATATTTGAATAAAGAGGCCAAGAGAAGTTTCATTCACAGAAGGATTGGATGGCATGAATGGACAACAACAAACAGTTTTGTGTTATTGGACTGACAATTTCAAGAAAAAGAGTGGTAAGAGGAGAGGTTGGAGAGATTAGAGGTAAATCCAAATTATTAAAAAAAGATTAACATGGTGTGGTTATCTTATATTAAGAAGCTTGTGGTCAATCTTATATGTAATATGGTATCACTGGTTGTTTTTCAAGAAAGTGTTGATATAGATACATACATTAATAGGTTATTCTGGGGGGCGCCTGGGTGGCTCAGTGGGTTAAGGCCTCTGCCTTCAGCTCAGGTCATGATCCTGTGGTCCTGGGATTGAGCCCCACATCGGTCTCTCTACTCAGCAGGGAGCCTGCTTCCCCCTCTCTCTGTCTGCCTCTCTGCCTACTTGTGATCTCTGTCTGTCAAATAAATAAATAAAATCTTTAAAAAAATAGGTCATTCTGGTGATTCTGCAAAGGTTGGATTTAATTGCAGGAGAGAACAATAAGATGATATTGCATACTAAAAGTGAAGGCTGAAGAAATCTGAATCAAAACCATGATCATAAAAATGGGAAGAAAGATGTTGGTCCAAGAAATATATCAGAGGTAAGGCAAAGAAAGAGACAAATAGTACTAGTCCAGGAATACCCATATCTTCCTTGAGTGACTGGAAAGAGGATGGTCCAAGAGGTTCAGTGGAAATATACCAAGCCAAACTAGTTTAAGGAGAAGGATTATTGTTTCATTTTCAGCACATTTTTAAGTTGGAAGTCTGCAAAGCAAATCTGGGTAAGTAGTTCTAGCAGCTGGCAAATATGTATTTGAAGTCCAGGAAAGGAAATCTGAGTTGAAGGTTAAATTTGAGAATTGTCAGTATATTGGTATAATTGAATCCAATTAAGTAGGTGAGACACATCAAGAGGGGTAGATATAGTGAGGAGATACTCCAGGAAGCGCAAACATCTAAATACAAGTAAGAAAGTATTAAACAGGGTAAGAGAGAAGAGACTGCTAGAAAGATTACAAGGGAATAAAGAAAATATAGTGGTATAGGTGCCAATGGTTTAATTTCCATTGTCAAACAAGGAAAAAAGCCCAATATAATAAAGGGAAATGTTACTTAAGATTGGCATTGGGATATCACTGAATGGCAACTTTAATAAATGAATGGGGATCAGAATCAGACTGCAGTTGAGGATTAGAGGCATTGTGTGTAGGTCGATAGCACTCAAATCTCAGTAAAAAATAAAGACTTATTTGACCTTGAGAATATGAGTCAAAGATAGCATTTGAAGTGAGGTTAAATACAAACACTGAGAAATAATGTAGACAGTTTAACAGTCTAGAATGTATTGTCTGTGAACAGAAGACAAAAGGTCATGTTTACAAAGTTACTATGAAGTTTTTTTTTATGGTTTATTCTACCAGGTAAATTAGGCAAAATTTAAGGGACATTAAATTTTGAGATGGTCCAACTTCTCTCTCAAGTTAAAGCCTCCACGATTGTCAATCATTTTTCCTGTGCTTGGACACGATCACTGACATTTTGTTGAGGAAGCTGACTCAGCAGTTCAAATTATAAACGGATTATATATAAAAATTATATTGGTTGATAGATTTAGGATGAGGACTGAGATCAAGGTAACTGGAAGTGCCAACAATTAAATAGCGATAAATTATTATATACAAGACACTCCTTAGGATATTCCCAGGTACTGGGAAAGGAACTAACTTAGGACTTTACTACGAATAACACACTTTACATTGTTTTCCAACCCCATCAACCCCATCACCCCACTTCTGTTAGAAGGCAGAATCATGTGAATTAGACCATGGACTTCACAATCACAAAGATAAGAATTTCAGAGATGCGTGTGTGATCTACCGACTATGCATCTTTGGGCAAGTTATTTAACTTTATTAAAGTTTTACTCTTCTCATCTATAAAATGGAGGTAATTGTGGGTTAAATGAGATATTTCATGTAAGGTTATACTACAGAACTAGAAGTAGTGAGTTATTATTATTGTTATAATCATCTTCATTGTCAAAAGTCTGGGGTTCAAACAGGTAAAGGAAACAGTAGAAAATTAAGGCTAATTACATATAAGAGGAAAAATTCAAATTTGTCCAACTCTAAACCTATATTTTATCATTGTATCATACCACTTAAATTAAATTGTTACATTCTGATTTTTCTGAATCTCTGTTTCAGTATCCATGAAATGGGATAGTAAGCTTTACGTTATATGTTGTGCTGAGGATTATGGTAAGCCACTTAAATGAGAGTATTCAATGTAACTATTCAGTAAGAATAGCTGTTAGGTCAGGATAAATGACCTGGTGTAATGCAGGGTGCAATACAGTGCAGATTCACCTTTAACCTTGTACATTTGGATTTAATTTCTACAAGTGTCAAGAGTTTCACCTATAAAACATAGCTAGAGGCAAAGATCCTGAGAATAACAATAGAATAAAGCTGTCTACCTGACACTTGGTTAGTGCTTAGGGAATTGAGACATTTTTAACGATGTCAAGAATATGAGAGAACATTTGTCATGTTTAAAAAAATGAAATTGCTTCAATACAAAGATAGGTTGTATTATTACTCTACATTTCAGTTATCTTTGTTGAACAAAACAAAGTAGTAATTCCCCTTTTTTCAAAAAAAATTATGAGACATGTTTTCATTAGTTTATTATTTAGAGTCAGAAGTAACTGCTTCAACATTATGTCACCAAGAGTTCTGCTTCAACTTTATGTCACCAAGACAAAATAAAATTTTATATGCATATAACTCAAACACCTTTAGCAAAATAAAAGATAAAGAAAAGACTATTTGTAATAGAAACAGTAGTAAATTGTTATTTTCTCAGATCTGTGACTCAAATGAATCTGAGTAAGTGAATTCCAAGTCATAGAGTTCAAGCGATTACACCACGTGGGTGACAGTAAGCTATTTTTACTTTTTCTGTGGAATGCTTCACACAGCAGCGGACTTTTTGTTTTTAAATCCCAAGAGCCCCGTGTCTAGATATAAAGGTCATTGCTAACTCTTTTTAAAAGGCAACCTAAATTTCTTGCTTTGCTAAGGGCTTTTTAAATTGTTTTTATTGAGTTGTAAACCCCATCAGGTCAGGGACCAGAATTTATTTACCAGTATGCTCGTCAGTGGCACAAGTTCAACCTAGGCTTGGAACTTTGCATTAAAAAGCATTCACTCTAGACTTTTCGCAATTCGCTGTCAAAGCCCAGAGATCCTAACTCTTAATCAGCAACAGAATATATGTACTCTAGAATTTTGCTAGGGAAGATCACCTCAATGTAATTATCAAGAGTTTACCTTAAAGAAAAGACATGCATGGAGAATTACTAGAGGACTGTGTGAGCCAACCATTAGGCATAACCAAGGTAATTTAAATTCATTTTCATTAAATCAAAATATTAGACCACCTAGTAATAATAATAACAACAGTGAAGATCAGTTTTGTAGAAACGGAATCTGAGAAGGAGATTGCCTGAATGTAATTTATTGATGAGTTGTTCCCAGGAGAAGGAATTAAGAAAGGCAGGAAACAGTAAGGGGGCAAAATCAGCTAAGCAAGGATGTGGTTCCTTCCAGAGATTAGTTTAAGACTAATCCTACCTGTGGGGCACCTGGGTGGCTCAGTGGGTTAAAGCCTCTGCTTTCGGCTCAGGTGATGATCCCAGCGTCCTGGGATCGAGTCCCACATCGGGCTCTCTGCTCCGCGGAGAGCCTGCTTCCTCCTCTCCCTCCCTGCCTGTCTCTCTTGCCTACTTGTAATCTCTGTCTGTCAAATAAATAAACAAAATCTTAAAAAAAAAAAAAAAAAAGACTAATCCTACCTGTGACTCTGGAACACAAATTTAACTGCAGAATTGGTGAGTACTGCAGTGGAAGGTAAAAAGATTCAGCCTTTTGGATACTGGCTGCTAACTGAGGTAGGTCAGGTGCCATAAGGGCATGGAGACAATTCCCTGGATAAGAGAAATTCTTTGGAGAAGGGGCAGCTGCTGGATAGGCATATTAACCAGGTAAAGGAGATATGGGTGGGGCACCAATAGCATCCAGTAAACTTGTATAACACTTAGTATGTACCAGAAAGTGTGCTCTATGTATATTAATTTATGTAATCCTTACAAGGATAGGTAACTCAGTTTTATGATGAGCAAACTAAGATACAGAAATCAAAATTTGACTAAGAATTCTTATTAAACGTAAATTTTATTTTAATAAAAAAGAAAACATGGTTAATAGGGGTTCAAGTACTTATTAGGTTGAACTATATATGATATGTGGTCTAATTTCGCAAATTAAAACCTTGATGCTTCATAGTAACAGAGCAGTACCTAAATTCCATTTACCAGACAAAAGCAGGTTTCTAGATATTCTTATTGAGTCACAACCTAATTAAACTGTCAGAGAGCTACACCAGTCTTAACTATGTAACATGGTAAGGGAGTATCTTGTTGGCACAGAAACCTGCTAAAATAGCAGCAGAGTGTGCCTAAAATGCAGATGTCCATGAGGGTAAAAGCAATATTATTGCATGATTAAAAACAAACATGGGATTAAAAACAACACAAAAAAAATAAAAATTAAAAAAAAAAACAAACACAGATCTCCTCTAACATTGAGACTTATAGAATTTTCCAAATATTTAACCTCCCAAAAGTTCCATACTTTATAATTTTTATATTAAGCAGTATTTTCTAGAATCAAGAGGAGTCCACAAGATGGCAGTGTTTGATGAGTAGATAGCATTAATCTTGGGTAATATTCCGAAGGGAGAGAAACGAAAACCTTGATTAAAAAAAAAAAAAGTTTTCTCATTTTTCTGTGCTATTCGGTAAAATATGATCTATCCAAAAGGTATTGTCATTTGTACACAAGTAAAATAATTAAATTTTAATTTAGTTCTATGTATTGAAAGAATAAGAAAATTCATAAGGTAAGTATTCAAAACACTCAATATTTTTTATTGATGGTGAATTTTTAAGATTTCTTTACCTCTTTTAATTTAATGATATGCAAACTTTATGGTGCAAATTTGAAGACTTATTGCAGGATAAATATTAACAAAAACAAAGATGAGTTTTATGATTTATCCCCCTTCTAGCAAGTAACTTAACTCACAGAGGACAAAACCCTGTAGAGTTGAGATTTGCCTAAATTTTGCATGTTATATGTCGAAATTTGGTTGCTTTGAAGTTACATTTATCATATAGGTGCAGTAGAGAATCTTCAGGTGACATAAACTATTATAACAAGATTCTCTCCCACTCTAATTCTTACTCTCAATGTAATTTTTCATAAATGTTCTTTGTGCTTTTATGGCTTAACTAATACTCATTAATCCTTCATGCAAATCTTTAGTGAAGGTAATTTATTTGTCACATTTTCATGCACCGTATAGAAATAGTGGATCTTGTCTATTTATCAAAAGGCACTGAAATGGTTTACTTTCTGCTCTGAAGGTTTGTCCCTATGGCTCACCTGTTTCAGAAAAAAAAATCCTAATCATAAAATACATATTTATCTCTGTTGAGATATAATCACTGTAATAAATCTTCAAACTTCTATTTGTATGAATTCATGTATCATGAAACTTTTGGCTAGACTTTTTTTAGTTGATTTCTTTGAAAAAATAGAAATGTTGTTATGATTTATACTAACAATATAAATGATACAAGAACAATTTGAATTGTATGCTCTTTATAATTTTATAAGGGATTTCCTGCAAAAATCAGGTGGTTTTGTATAATTACATTTATCTATATTTACATTTATAATTATCTTAGCCTCCATGTAGTTAATCTCTTCAAATTAATCTGCCTGTGAACTAGATGTTATGATAAAGTCCAATTTGAATAATAGGGTTTTTTGAAAAATAAAAGAACACATTTTAAGATAGGAATATGCCTTTTAAAATTAATATCATTAAAATAATTAATTGTGATCATTATTGTGAGCCTAATATTCACGTTAGATACAAGTGTTAGATATTCAGGCATGCATATCCTTTGGACATAAAAAGTTAGAATGGGGAAAATATATTGGTTATCCCTGATTTAATTACTTTTCCATATTTCCCCTTTTCTGTTTTACTTATTTGCCCAGAAGTTCTCAGTTTTGTAAGCTGGCTTTTCTTTGGTCAATGCCCTACCATCTTAAAGTTTAACAATTCTAATTCCTGGATACAGAAGGGATTTATTTCTTAAAAACTCAACTTGTTCAGACTTCTTTGTTTAGTATGGATTACTTAGATATTTTCCACAAGTGTGGGTTTTCTTTTTTTTTTTCCTTGTAAATCTATTTCTAGTTTGTTGGTTAATTAACTCTGGTGATAAACTCAGTGATATTTTCTAAAATCATAAGACTAGTAGGAACTATAATAGCTGAAATAAAAACACTATAATTTCAACAAACAGCTGACCCCATAGGGGAAGATCCTGTGGCTGGAGATTGTTGCAGCCACCAATGCCTGGCCAGGGGACTGAGTGGAACAATCACCATCAGAATGTAGCGCAAAGACCAAATTAAAATCTTTCCCTCATGCATGGCACAGACCATCATGAAGTCTCGGTTAAAAGGAGTACAGACAGGTTGAAACTCCCTGAAGAAAATGTCTGATGCCTTAGCTCTTTGTTTTCAACAGATTCTAAAGAAGATAATAGGGACTAAAGTGCTGATGGGTGAAGTGATGAGAGAAACTTCCTTTTCTCTTGCTGAGACCAAGTTCATAACAGGGGACATCAACACCACAGTTATCCAAAATGTAAATAAGGCCCAAGTGAAGATTCTAGCTAAGAAAGATAATGTAGCAGGTGTTATTTTGCCAGTATTTGAACATTACCATGAAGGAACTGACAGTTATAAACTAGCTGGTTTAGCCAGAGGTGGGGAACAATTGGCTAAATTAAAGAGAAGTTATGTCAAAGCAGTGGAATTACTGGTAGAAATAGTTTCCCTTCAAACTTCCTTTGTTACTTTGGATGAAGCTATTAAGATACCAAAAAGTGGTAAATGATATTTAATATACCATTGTTCCTGGAATTGAACATACCCTTGCTTATATCATCAGAGAGCTGCATGAGAGAGAGCCAGAAGAGTTCTATAAGTTAAAGAAAATAAAGAAGGAAAAGATTCTCCAGGAAAATTGGAGAAGGACTTGGAGCAATAGAGGGCAGCTGGAGAGGTGATGGAGACTGTTAATCTTTTGACTGAAGAGAAGAATGAAGATCTTCTGCTTGAATAATTTTTCCTGGTCTGGTTCTATCATAAGCCCTAACATGGCACCATTTTAATTCACAATGTGTAGGTTTGGTATATGTAGCCATTTAGTTTTGGTCCAAGAATTTCACTGGTGGTAAAATTTCCCTGGGTATTTGTCATGGGACTACCATTGCAAAATCATCTTCAGCAACCATTTATCAGAATGAGATTTGTAGACGCTTCCCAGGAACTTGCAGAATTTATTCTGCAGAAATGGTACCCTACTCCATTTACATCTGTTACAAGTAACCTGCTTACCAAGCATATTTGGAAATTCTTAGGAAACAGCAGTAGTCTCAGGCAAAATGTCCCTGTAGCAACCTTTTTTCCTACCTGCTCAAACACCTTGGCACTGTTATCTGAGATTGTTGCACCATCCTTGTGTTACCATGGTACTTCTCTTAAGCTTTATGAAACCTTCACTATTTTTTCTTGTATGACAGGTTTTTGTTTTATCTATCATGGGAGTTCTGCCAATTTTAATGTGACAATGTATAAACAGTAAAATGAGTTAAAAATGGAAAAAAACATAATTTCTTTGCAACCCAAGATAGTTAAAAAAAAATTAGTTTTAGAAATAGAAAAACTATACATCTGGAGGAATTACTCCAAATTCCAAGAACACAAACCAGTTGTTTTGTGGAAACTGCTGATTTAGGAAGTTACTGTTAAAAGTAAAAATAAGAGAGTGATTTATGAGGATTACCTGAAGAAACTTGTGACTGCACACAAACTGCTTAAATGGAACTCAAGAAATATCTTCAATAAAATATGAGAAAACCAAATCCAACAATACATTAAAAAAAATCATTCACCACAATCAAGTGGGACTTATTCCTGGGTTGCAAGTTTAGCTCAATATTCACAAATCCATCAATGTGATACACCACATTGATCAAGAAAGGACAAGAACCATGTGATCCTCTCAATAGAGGCAGAAAAAGCATTTGATAAAGTACAACATCCACTTATGATAAAAACCTTCAACAAAGTAGGTTTAGAGGGAACATTTCTCAATAAAGTGAAGGTCAAATGAAAAACACACAGCTAATATCATGCTCAATGGAGAAAAACTGAAAGCTTTTCCTTTGTGGTCAGGAAAAAGACAGGAATGTCCACTCTCACCACTGTTATTTAGCATAGTACTGGAAGTCCTAGCTACAATAGTCAGACAACAAAAAGATATAAAAAACATCCAAATCAGCAAGGAAGAAATCAGACTCACACTATTTGACATGATACTTTATATAGAAAACTGCAAAAACTTCACTAAAAAATTGCTAGAACAGATACAAATTCAGTAAAGTCACAGGATATAAATTTAATGTACAGAAATCTGTTGCATTACAGTACAGCAATAATGAAGCAACAGAAAGAGAAATCAAAGAATCACTCCTAGTTATAATTGCACCAAAGCCATAAGATACTTAGGAATAAACCTAACCAAAGAGGTGAAAGACCTGTACGTTGAAAACTGTAAAACACTGATTAAAAAAATTGAAAAGGACACAAAAAATGGAAAACATCCCACACCCATGGATTGGGAGAACAAATACTATTAAAATGTGTATGCATCCAAAGAAGTCTACACATTTAAAGCAATCCCCATCAAAATATCAACAGTATTTTTCAAAGATAGAACAATCCTAAAATTTGTATGGGACCACAGAAGATCCTGAGGAATCACAATTCTAGACTTCAAGTTACATTGCAAAGCTATGGTGAGCAAAACATTATGGCACTGGCACAAAATAGACACATGGGTCAATAGAACAGAATAGAAAACACAGAAATGGACCCACAACTTTATGGTAAAGTAATCTCTGAAAAAGCAGGAAAGAATATCCAATGGGAAAGAGACAGTCTTTTCAAAAATGGCACTGGGAAAACTGGACAGCAACATGCAAAAGAATGAAACTGGACCACTCTTACACCATATGCAAAAATAAATTCTAAATGAATTAAAGACCTAAATGTGAGGCAGGAAACAACTAAAATTCTAGAGAAGAACACAGACAGTAATTTCTCTGACATTGACTATAGCAACATTTTTCTAGATATGTCTCCAGAGGCAAGGAAAATGAAACCAAAAATAAACTATTGGGATTCCATCAAGATAAAGGGCTTCTGCACAGTGAAGGAAACAATCAACAAAACTAAAAGACATCCTATGGAATAGAGAAGATATTTCCAATGACATATCTGTTGAAAGGTTAGTACCCAAAATATATAAAGAACTTATAAAATTCAACAGCCCAAAACAAATAATCCAACTAAAAATGGGCAGAAGACATGAACAGACATTTTTTCAAAGACATACAGCTGGCTAAAGGACACAGGAAAAGATGCTCAACATTCCTCCTCATCAGGGAAAAGCAAAGCAAATTACAATGAGAAATCACCTCGCACCTGTCAGAATGGTTACAATCAAAAATACAAGAAACAATAGGTGCTGGTGAAAATGTGGAGAAAGCAGAATTGTCTTGTACTGTTGTTGGGAATGCAAACTGCCACAGGCACTGTGGAAAACAATACTGAGGTTTCTCAAGAAGTTAAATATAGAACTACTCTATGATCTAACAATTGAACTACTATGTATTTACCCAAAGAATATGAAACCACTAAATCAAAGGAATATATGTACCCTAATGTTTACAGCAGCATTATCTACAATAGCCAAATTATGGAAACAACCCATGTAGCATCCATTTACTGATGAATGGATAAAGTAGATGATGTGTATGTGTGTGTGTGTGCATGTGTACACACTCATGCATAATAGAATATTACTCGCCATTAAAACGAATGAAATCTTGCCATTTGCAAAAACATGGATGGCGCTAAAGGGTATAATTCTAAGTGAAATAAGTCAGCCAGAGAAAGACAAATATCTGATTTCACTCATATATGGAATTTAAAAACTAAAACAAATGAGAAAAGGGAAAAAAAGAAACAAATCAAGAAACAGACTTTAAAATACAGAGAACAGGGAGGAGTCAAGATGGCAGAGAAGTAGCAGCTGAGACTACGTCGGGTAGCAAGAATCAGCTAGATAGCTTATCAAACCATTGTGAACACCTACAAATCCAACGGGAGATTGAAGAGAGGAAGAACAGCAATTCTGGAAACACAAAATTGACCACTTTCAGAAAGGTAGGACCGGCGGAGTAGTGAATCGAAAGTGACAGGAGGATATACCGGGGGGGAGGGGCCGGCTCCCGGCAAGCGGCGGAGCAACAGAGCACTAAATCATGACTTTTAAAAGTCTGCTCCACTGAGGGACATTGCTGCAGAGGCTAAACCGGGGTGAAGCCCACACGGGGTCAGCGTGGCCCCAGGTCCCACAGGGTCACGGAAAGATCGAGGGTGTCTGAGTGTTACAGAGTTCACAGGTATTAGAGCAGGGAAGCCAGCTACAGAGACAGAGCTGAGGAGTGAGCTCTCAGCTCAGGGTTACCTTGAACTGGTCTCAGGCTGGGTGAGCTCGGAGAGCGGCTGGAGGACAGAGAGACAGGAGCGATTGGGGCTTTTCTCTGAGGGCGCACTGAGGAGTGGGGCCCCGAACTCTCAGCTCCTCTGGGCCAGAGAATGGGAGGTCGCCATTTTCATTCCCATCCTCTGGAACTCTACGGAAAGCGCTCAGGGAACAAAAGCTCCCAAAAGCGAAACCGAGCAGATTACTTAGCCCGGCCCCTGGTAAGGGCGGTGCAAGTCTGCCTTGGGCAAAGACACTTGAGAGTCACTAAAACAGGCCCCTCCCCCAGAAGATCAACAAGAAATCCAGCCAAGACCAAATTCACTTAACAAGGAGAGCAGCGGAATTCCAAAGGAGGAGAAAGCAAAGCGCGGAATTCATGGCTTTCTCCCAATGATTCTTTAGTCTTGCAGTTAATTTAATTTTTTCTTTAA
>PISX010033590.1:0-14923 GCA_004024625.1 Mellivora capensis | reverse complement strand
AGCAAACTGCACCCAGACCTCCCTCCCAGAGAGAAGCCCCAGTCCGTTCCCCTCTGGGTGCTGCAGAGCAGGTTCCCAGCTGCGATCTCTGGGGACACCTGTGTGTCCTGCTTGTACTCAAAACCACAAGCGGCAGCTGTCTGGGCAGCTCCAGACCCCCAGAGAGGTTCCAAGCGGGGAAGGCACACAGAGATTTTCCTGCTGTCCTGAGCTGGGAGCAATCAGACTTTCTGGGTCCTAGAGAGCCCCGATGGTGCCCGCGCGCCTCTCTCAGGGGAGGGGGTGGAGCGCATCACAGGCTCTGCTAGCACGGCGCGGCATGTGCATGGGGACTGCAAAAGTCTGTTTCTGCTCCGGGAGGGTCCCAGACCCTGCCACACGCCAAACGCCCTTAGGAGGTCTCCTCACAGCTCAGCGACCAGGACCTGGTTTCTCTGCTGCACTCTCTCTGGCTCAGCGCCAGCCGTGTCTGCCCTCCATGGGGGACTTAAGCCCCTGTCCCTAACAGTTCCAATTACCACAATTTCACCCTATGATCTTTTCTCTTTTTGAGTGCTTTTTATCGGTCTTCAAGTTAATGCTGGTCCCCAGTCTTAGGGGACTCTCGTATTGGGGTATTACTTCCCAATGCATCTCCTCAGGTGGCTCCCTCCCTCTTTTGTTTATCTTCTGATACCAGTCCGGTGTTCCCGCTCGGCTTTACCTGCCCACTGGCATCTTCTGCCCCTGTAGAGATCCTGACATCCCACTGGCGTCTTCTGCCCCCGTAGAGATCCTGACGAGTAGAATTTTGATCTCAGGCTGATTTCATGAGTGATCGGAGTTCCTTGGTAGGTAATCAGCTCACTTTAGGGGACAGGTTGAACCAGAACATCCTCCTAGTTCCCCGCCATCTTGTCTCCCCCTGCAAAGGCTTTTTTAATTTAAAAATATCAGTTTCTAATGTAGTTCTAGTGCTCTCTAAATACCTCTGTTTCAATGGTCTCAAACTGGTAGGGAAACTTTCTGAAAGACCACATTGAAATCAATGCAGCAGAAGATATGAACCCAACGAAGTATGCAGACAGCATACGCTGTCAGTCCCCCCATCTCCTTATATACTTTCTTATCTCTCCCTAGAATGTATGTTCATGGAATATAAATTAAATAAAAGATAATTAGAATGGTAGCAATCTATCAGTAAAATTATATCAACCTTTCCAAAATCATAAAGGGCGGCTGAACTACCTGTTCTCTTGTAATAGCTGTGCCACTGCTCTCCTCTTCATGAATGTAATATGGAGGAACTTTAATTATCTGGGAATGGATTTCTTTTTTTTTTAATTTTATTTATTTATTTGACAGACAGAGATCACAAGTAGGCAGAGAGGTAGGCAGAGAGAGAGAGAGGAGGAAGCAGGCTCCCCGAGGAACAGAGAGCCCAATGTGGGGCTTGATCCCAGGACCCTGAGATCATGACCTGAGCCGAAGGCAGAGGCTTTAACCCACTGAGCCACCCAGGTGCCCCGGGAATGGATTTCTTTATTCCATTATCTATATGAAGTATGTTTACAAAAAGTCCTACTCCATTATATGTATATATATATGTGTGTGTGTGAATATATATATATATATATATATAGAGAGAGAGAGAGAGAGAGAGAGAGAGAGAGATAACCTGCTTTCTAGAATGTTATTATTTTAAAGGGCACTGAATGGAGTAGTCACAGAAAATAAAGTGCATCATAAAAACAGATGTTAAAGCAAACATTTAAAATATATATGATTATATTTAATTGGGATAAATGATGTGATTGCAAAGATCAAGATTTTAGAAAGAACTTATAACATTCGTGCTATTAAAAAAATTTCTATTTGAAATTTGTTTTGACACTCTCCATTCTTTCTACTCCCACTAATGCTGCTGACTCAGATGCTTTTTTTCTTCTTCTTAGACACACACAGCTTTTTCTACCTTGTTATCCCCACCACTGGCTTCTGTGTGCTCCAGTTCATTCTTCACACTACCTCAAACGACAGGTCAAAACAGAAATGAGGTGCAGCTACAATGGAGTAACTGGGACTTGTTTCTCATTGTAAACCACTAGAAAATTGGGCAAAATATATGAAAACGACATGTTTTCAGACATTGGACATTAGATAGCATAGAACTGCAATCCCTAGTAGAGGAAACACAAGATGAGCATTAAAAGACTTCTGTATTTCAACCTAGAGGCACTCTCCAAACAATGATGAAATGAGGGGAATAAAAAATAAAGCATGAAGTTTTAAATTTCTTATTGAATTAAAGAGTTGAAAGCTGAAGTTTGAGGAGGTTAAGGAAGCTGTAAATTATAGGGAAGAATAACAGAGAAGGGGAAGCTACAAATAGAAATGTTCCAGAAATCTGCATGTGTTTTTTTAATATTCTATGACTGTTTTTAAAGCTGCATACACAAAAGGTAAAACTTCATGAAGTTGGGCCAAGAACAACCAGGAAAATGAAAGTATAAAAATTACCAGAGCCCACACAAGGCTGGAGGGTTTTCAAGTTCAAACCAACCAGAATGGAGAATCATTTTTACTTTATTTATTTATTTTTTAAAGTGGGATTCACACCCATTGTGGAGCCCAACATAGGGCGAGAACTCACAGTCCTGAGATCAAGATCTGGGATCAAGACCTGAGCCAAGTCCAACTGAGCCACCAGGCACCCCAAGAATGGAGAATCATTTGTGAATATTTAGTGCATTTGGTAGAGCCCAGATGAGGATCGTACATAAGTAGTAGGACTAAACATGAGTAGAGGCTACCTTAAACATGCCTTAATGAAGGTAAATAATCAAAACTTTAAAAAGATTAGGACTAGCCTCAGGTAAGTTAACTCTCTATCATAAGAAGTCATCTAACACTGTTTTGAGTTCTGTTGTCTTATTTTAAACTCAATAGGGTAAAATTCAAAATATCCAGCATCCAGTTAAAATAGACATGAGGGAGAGGAACAGGTGATCCCAAAACAAGAAAAATAAGTCAACAAAAAAACAGTCCCAGAAAGGGCATAATAGAAGTAGCATGTAAAGAATCTAATGTACCTGTTAAAGGACAGATGAATATAATGAGAAGAAAAAACAATCCAATGGAAATTCTAGAGATTAAACATGATATCAAATGAAAAATTCACATGACCAAATTAAAAGAAATTTAGGCACTCCATAAAACAAAATTGGTAAATTTAAATCTATAAAGCAATAAGACCATTGAAATAAACAAAAGTCCAAACATGTCCTGACTGTATTTTTTTCAGTATTTTTCATTTCTAATATGATTTTCATACTTTCAGTTATTTAAGTCATTCATTTACCTGCTACTTTTGTCTAATGTCTTTTATCACTGGATCTTTTGAGCTGTTTACCAACAATGATGTGAATTTTAAGTATAGAAAATTTGTTGAAATCCTTTGCTCTTTTCCCAATTTCCTTTTGTGATGCATATTTTCCTTAGTTTTTTCAAATTATTGAATGTGGGAAAGATTTTTTTCCCTGAATAATTCTATATGAAAGTGTGTAGCTAAGTACTGTCTAAATATCAGAATCAGATATGTGGTCGTGGATCACAAAGTCTGATTTGACACCTTCTCAGTAAGTCTTCCTGGACATCAAGCTCAGTCTTTGACTCTCAGCAGTTCAATAAGGCTATTAGTGAAAGACTTTAAATAATAGGGTCTGTATTGTGGTCTGAGAATCATACTATTTTCTCTGTTCTCTTCACTTCCCTGTTAACAGTCCTTACAGATATCTGATATTAGATGATAAGCTAGAAGTATATTTATATGCAATTGTCATTCACAATTTGAAATATATGAAAACTGAGAAATATAGTTGAATATTCAAATGTTTCTGAATATTTCAGAAATTGGAAACCTCAGCACAGTTATCTTGGTGCCTGATAGAATATTTTTCATTATATCGTATCTGCCAGAATGTGTGGTTTCAATATCCTGTTTCTTTCTTTTTTTTTTGTTTTGTTTTGTTTTGTTTTGAAGTGGGGAGTGAAGGGAGCGGCAGAGAGAATCTTAAGGTGTCTCCATGCCCAGTGGGGAGCCCAATATGGGGCTTGGTCTCACAATCCTGAGGTCATGATGAGCTAAGTCTGAGCAGCTGAACCACCCAGATACCCCAATAGTCTGTTATTTTTTTTAAAGGATATATATTAAAACTACATCTTTGTAAACATATTCTTTATGTTAGGAAAAAAAGTCCAGTGTCCTTAAATATTAACACATTGATTAGTATTATTGTTAGTATAGTTGAAAAAAATGTATTTGTGGAAATAGTTATACAACTTAAAAAATATATCTTATTTAGTTTTAATCAGTTAGACTACAGTTTATGTATTTTGGGGGCGAGATTATTCTCTCTTTGTGGAAGTATAGCCATTCCTGAGAACTAGACCTTACGGGCAGTTCCCACAATATCTGATTTGTCCAGTCACTAGTTTCTTAAAAATACAACATCAAGAAATATATCAAACAAACTGTAATACTGTGATGGAAACCACTGAGATTTATGTTCAGTTTGTCTTTCTTAAGCACTGCCTATATTTTTCACAGATGTAGAGCCCAGTTAGCCTTGTTTTCTCTGACTTTAGTTTAGTTATGAAGAGTAACTACCTGATCAAACTTGGGCCAATCAAATATTCATTCTTGGGGTTCTGAATTGAATACAGAAGATGTAAAACTCAGGAGCACTGATGAAGCTATTTACCTTCACACAGAAGGACTATCTACAGAGAGACCAGATGAGAGATGGAGAGAAAATATCACCTGGGTTCTTAGAGTGTTTATTTCTTGGTTCTTTTCCTTTCTTATAGCACATACAGATTCTAGGTTTTGGGTTAATTAAGAATCCAATGCTTCTTTAAAATTGATGATTGCCTTAAAATAAATGTACTTCCATGCTTTTTGTTCTACTCATTTTCTTTTTGCCCTCTTCTTTTCCTTCTTATTTAAAGCAGTGGGAGTTGGTTCTGTTATTTTCAACTAGAATTCTAATTAATATAATAATATCCACAAACTTTGAGGAAATACAAAATGAAGTAACTTGTTACTTTTCCTAGCAAAGAAACACACTACAATAAAATATAAAGCAGTTTTGAGGTTTTCATTTGAGTGCATCTCTGATATGAACAGATTTGGGAAGAAGAGAACAGAGAAATATAACCTAATTATTTTTTACAAACACAGATTTATTCTGCTTATATAAGTCAGAAACAAGCATTCCAGTGGAATTCATGATTAAAATACATGTGTTATTTAAAGTAATACTGAGTCAGTTGGCATGAATCCATTTGTTGGTGAGTAGCTTTTGCACTGGATTATAATACCATTTCTACTCCTCAGTCCTTACCTTAAAGGACCGAAGTTACTGAAGTCTTTGGAAGACCACGTCTGGGGACCTTCAATGACTCCTTTATTTTGGAGTAGAAGGAAGATGTTTCTGTTTCTTTGGAGGAAAAGTGTGATCTAGGTTGTATGCTATTGTTTTCCTGGGACGTCAAAGAATCTGTAAGATTTCCTCAGGGGTATTTACATACATTAGTAGGAGTATGGTATTCTCAGAGGCTCCTCTCATTTTATGTCAGAGCTAAAGATTTCCCTTTAAGAATTCCTTTTGAGGGATTAGGCACAAGATTTTTGTAGTTTTTTGATGATTAAGCCATCATAGTTCTTTGATAAACCCCAGTATTGACCCCACAGTTATACCTTTTGAATGGCTGATGAGAATGTCTGCCTTGTGTTCTCATTCTTCGGTCTTGTCTTGTTTTTATTTCAGTGACTTCCTGGAAAGTGTTTGTAGTTTTGTGGTGAGCTTCTATTACATATTCCAGTTACTTTCTGCTTGTTCATTGTACATAGGTGAATAAAGAAATAGTCTCTTGAATTTTATTTACACAAATCTTTGATGGCATTTAATTAGTCACAAAACCACCCCTACTTGAAATATAATCATAGTAGTCTGACTTCCCTTTCAACTTTTAATTGGTAATATCAAGCCCATATATTATGATATTTCCCATCAATTACCCAAAACTTCATTCATTGTTTTGATCCTTCAGGCTCATAATTAGCCAGTTATTTTCACCTATCTTGTAATTTCACATGTTGCTTCCCTTCAATAAACTGGAATGTATGTCTAAAATATGTTAATTATGTCATGTCAGGTTTATTCCCTTTGCCACCTGAATAGTGTATCTTGAGATAAGTGTTGAATTTTTATCTCTTCCCATTTTTCACAAAAGAATTTCCATCTTGCATTTACCAGTTGAAGCTTTTCCTTGTAGGCCACTTCTATTTCCATTACTTAACTTCTTATCTCAAGTAATATGGCTGCTGATCCTTTTCCTCTTTTAGTCAATCTTATTCTGTAACAAGAATAACAACAGTACTCTACTGTTTTATTTAGACACATATTTGTTGCCTGTGAGTGTTAGGTAAGACCCTTATTTGCAACAATAACAGCAACAATAAAAAACAAAACCCTTCCACTTTTTAGGCCATATTAATATTCCATTGTATGCAGTGGATATTTAATTAGCTAGATTTTTTGGGGATTAAGTGTTATAATTTTAATATTGGAATGAGACCCTCTAGTATTCTCATATTTTAGTATAGAGATGCAGAATGCTGTCTTTGAAACAGAGGTTTATTTCTGATTGTGCATATTACAGATAAAACTAGTACACATGTAAAGGTTCAATTGATTCTTGTTAAATGGATATTTTGAAAACCTATTGTAATTAATATTTAAAGTAATTTATTAATTAGTTCCTTACAGAATATCCCAAACTGGTCTATAAGAGCAAAATATAATTATGTTGTATGTGTGACTATTTCAAAATCTGTATTTTTAGTTTTGAACATTTGGGAAATTAACTAAATTCATTTTTCAGTTTTTCCTCTTACTTTTCGGATTAGCTGACCTTATTGGTGTGGCAATTTTCTTTGCATGACTTTAGTTCTGCTGGAGGATATTACCACATTGCTCGTTTACTATATATGGTGTTGGGTAGGTTGTGCATTTCAGCTCCATGGGCACCAGGTACCTATAATCTGTATGAGTACCCCCCTTGGAAGTGCGCAGTAAACACATACCAGTGTAGCTATATGGCATAATCCTGGCCAGAGACTTGATAATCAATGAGTCATTTTAAGCTATGAAAATTGAGTGCTAGTCATTGATATCACTTAATGACTATTGGAGGTTTTAACTTAGTGAAAATTTGCTTAGTCTGGATTTTCTCGTTCCAATTTTAACTAGCTTTGCTTTATGCTCATTAGATCAAATGGTTTTGATAGAGACAGACTGACACACAGAAAATTCATGCACCTTGGTTCCCTGGGAAACCAGGCTAAGAATAGTTTTCTTTGCACATCCTAGTTTCCTCTAATGAGGGCCAGTATAAGAATGTGAATGTCACAATGTAACCTGTAAATCCCAAGAAATCATTATTTTATGACATTTTTAATGCACGTTTGCAGATACTCAAATTAGAAAGCATTTCAGATCTTTGCATGAATCTAATTATTTCTGAGGGTTTTTTTTTTGTGTGTATATATTTGATTATTTTCATTTATTGGTTTGAAATAAGAGCATGTGTGAAGAATGATGTATAGGTTTTGGGTAGCTACCAGTGGGAAAAAAGTTTCCCAGAATATGAACACTCAAGGTATACTAGTTAAAATCAGCTTTCAGGGCATCTGGGTGGCTCAGTCAGTTCAATGTCTGACTCTTGATTTTGGCTCAGGTCATGATCTTAGAGTTGTGGGACTGAGCCCCATGTTGGGCTCTGTGCTCAGCATGGAGTTTGTTTGTCCCTCTCCCTCTGCTCCAACTCCCACTTGCTCTCTCTCTCTCTTAAACAAACAAATAAATAAAATAAAACCATCTTTCAAAATGCATACCACTAAGTTAATTGATTCCATAGTGCTGGTAATCAACTACTTGATTATTTATTATTTTTAGTATTCACACTTACTGTAATAGTAAATTCCTTTCTTTGAAAGCCCTTTCTAACATGCATTTTATTTATTTATTTATTTATTTATTTACTTACTTACTTATTTATTTTACAGAAAACTTGATAAGTGCTGCTTAGATATTGAACATTTGTTCATTATCCAGTGAAATTTTGGAAGCAAACTTACCAAATGTAGCACATGATATATCACTCAGTTTTCTTCATAAACTTTGGAGAAAGCATTGTGTTTACTAAAACTTTTATATATGTTATGAATCTCATTTTTATATTTCTTTTTATATGTTACCTTACTTTAAGAGGTCATATATTTGCAAATTATGTAACAACCACAGATATTTGTTGAGAGCTCTGTATACATGGGCAGTGGAAGAGGGGTTTTGTTAGCCAGAAATGCACCTCTCAGGATTTTGAATGTTCTGTAGAGTAAGCTAACTTAAATCACAGACAGATATGATATATGCTTATGGTTAGAAACTAAGCATTCTCTTTCATTAAAACAAACATGGGAAATCTAGGGCATATTTTAATCAGCTATGTATAATGCAAACTACTTTCAGGATAGTAATCGAAGCATTTATGTCTGGCTAGAACTAGACACTGAACAATTTGGCATTATCTGTGTAAGTGCTTATGACACGTCCAATTTAACACACTGCTCTCGTTTTTTTTTGCTCCAGGTCTTAATGATCACTATCTTGATGTGGATTAAAATAACATGGATAGACAAATTCCAAAAGCCCCATGATGTTCAGCTGTGGGAAGGTAAGAACAAAGTGTAAATTGTTCCTAGGCCATTTGTCTTACAATATAAAAGAATTTGGAGAAAGCTCTAAGGCTACTAGAGCAAGCTAAGTAGCATAATGGATGATATAAAATATTGCAAGAGAGGACTTGTGGTATATAAAGACACTGTTAGCTGCCTGTGTCCATATCTCTTAATATTTCCTCCCAAAAGAAAAACAAAACAAGACTGGAAAAATAAAATTACACAAAACCAAGTGTTCAGCATAACTTAAATATAGAGAAGGCCCATGTTTCAATATGAAAGTAAGTAAAAAAAAAGAAAAGAAAAAAATTATAATTGGATAAAGTGAAAAGTATGAACCCAGGATTTTCTATCTAAAGTTCCGACAAGTATCAGGGCTATAGAAAAACAATTTTAACATAACGACTTCATACCCATGACCCTTCTTGAGGAATCTATTAGAGATAGGTATTAGAGATGAGACCTATCCAGCCAAGAAGGAGCTGCAAAAACAGGAACAGGTCCATTGATGAGCATTTTAAAATATACATACAAAGATCTGAGACTAAAGGAAATATGGGGATTAGGGTGGAAGACTAATATGCAAATGTTTTATGTCTTAAAATATTTATGACAAAAATTAATCATGTATTATGTCACAGATATATTATCAGGAGATCCATAAGGTAGAAACATTATAAATGCTACTCTTAGATCACAATGTGGTAAAATCAGAAATTATTAACAAGACAAAAATCAAAAAAGCTCTTTTATTTTGAAATTTCAATTAAAGAATCGTTAGTTGAAAGAAAAATACAAGCTGAAAATATGGAATATCTAACAAAAGAAAAAATGATACCACTAGTTGATAGTGTCTACATTCTACTCTACCCTTCAGCAAATACTTTTTTTTGCAAAATCTGCCTTAAGATAGAACTTGACCACTTGAGTTTAGATTTTGCTATTTTCATTTTTTAAATAAAGATTGTATGTATGTATGTATGTATGTATGTATGTATTTAGAGATGGGGAAGGGGCAAGGTGTGAGGGAGAGAGAATCTAAAGCAGACTCCACACAGAGCACAGAGCTCAATGCAGGGCTTACATAAAGGGATAGACAGATACACTCAGCATCACTTGGACCATGAGCCAGCAAACTTTTTTTTGTTAGGGGCTAGGTAGTGTACTTTAGGTGTAGAGGTTCATATGATCTCTGAACAATTTAACTCTGCAGATTAGCTAGAAGTGGTCATAAGCTATATGCAAATGAATGAATGTGCCTATGTGCCAATAAAACTTTATTTACAAAAACAGACAGTAAGCCACATTTAATTTGTGGTGTGTAGTTTGCTGACCCATGATTTTCACTGTTTCTTTTCACCTCCACATAAGAAATTTTTGCAAGGTTAGGGTGGGAATGGAGGTGTATCACATCCTCCCTTCTTACAGACATTTCTCCAAAGAAGACGTACACATGGCCAACAGACACATGAAAAGATGCTCATCCTCATTTATCATCAGAGAAATGGAAATCAAAAAACTATAATGAGATATTGCTTCACACGTGTAGAATGGCTAAATGAGGAAGTGGAGGAAAAGGACCATCCGTGAGCTGTTGGTAGGAATGCAAACTGGTGTAGCCGCTGTGGAAAACACTATGAAGGTTCTGAGAAAATTAAAAATATAACTACTTTATGATCCAGCAATCACAGTACTGGGTATTTAGACCCCAAATACGAAAACACTGAAAGGGATACATGTATGGATTATACATGATGGAATATATTATTTAGCCAGAAAAAAGAATGAAGCCTTGCCATTTGCAACAACATGGATGGAACTAGAGAGTATAATGCGAAGCAAATAAGTCAGTCAGAAAAAAAATATATCATATGATTTCATTCACATGTGGAATTTAAGAAACAAAACAAGCAAAAGAGAAAAAGGGAGAAAGTTAAATCAAGAAACAGATTTAATTGTAGAGAAAAAAACTGATGGTTACCAGAGGGGATGGTGGTAGGGGGGTGTGGTTTAAGTAAGTGATGGAGACTAAAAAGGAGTTCACTTGCAATGAGCGCAGAGTGATGTGTGGAAGTGCCGAATCACAATATTGTCCGCCTGAAACTAATGTAATATTGTATATTAACTAACTGGAATTAAAATAGAAACTTAAAAAAATCCTCCCATCTCTATAAACTCATACAGAAGACTTTGTTCTGTTTGTACCTAATCTCATCTGTGAGTTGGAAATGATAATAAGACTAATGATTATAATAGCAACAGTCATCATGTAATCATTGTAATTTATAGGACACTAGAGAATGGC
This sequence comes from Mellivora capensis, assembly GCA_004024625.1. Classification (NCBI taxonomy): domain Eukaryota; kingdom Metazoa; phylum Chordata; class Mammalia; order Carnivora; family Mustelidae; genus Mellivora; species Mellivora capensis. The sequence continues at coordinate 3,836 of PISX010033590.1, read as the reverse complement.
TTCCTTATCTTCTGAAACCCTGCCCTAGTCCATCAGGCCATTTTGATTATTTATTTACCTCTTCATTTGCAGACTCTGCTACTTTAAAAATGAATCACCATTTATTAGAAATTTGCTAATTTTGAAATCCTGAAGGTGTAATCTTCTGATTATTAAAAACATATAAGGCTCTGAACGCCCAACTGAAAGACAGAAGGAGAGAATATAATTAAGAACTCTACAAGGCCTTAATTTCTCCTCCTCGAATTGAACATTTTTAATACTTCTGCACTTCTTTGTTTTTTGTCTATTACCCATTTCTACATGCTATGTCATTTGCTTTGAAATATGACAAAGTGATCTGAGCTCAGGTTCCTGTTGCAGAGGGAGGCATTATTGATTTCTTGGAGAGTAGCAAGAAGACTTGCAATGTTGCTGTTAAACTTGGCTGACAGATCACAAGAGCTTGTGACATCTAATTTACTCTAATGAAATCATGGGGTTCTCTGGCTGTCCGGCCTTGAGGGGAGGTGAAAGGTCAGGAAACTGAGGATCCTAAGCAACCAGGCATGAAGGGTGGTTCATTCACACCGTCCAGTCTTATTCGGAAAAGATATTAGCTGGATTCACCTGCTCCAAGTTAACCAGATGGTCTTCTCAGTAAATGGAAAATTATAAATGTCTGATCATCACTGTGCTGGTTACAATTTAATTGCTCGATCAGGAAACCTTACTTATGGTTTTTGAAGCACTGCAGATTGTTGTAATTTCACAGCTAAGAATATATTAAACAGAATTTAAGAAAATATTTGAGAATGTTTTTAGCCATCTCATCAATTAGCTGGTAAGTCTCTTCTTTCAATAATCTTTGCTAAGCTGTCTGGCACTTTGAGAGGTTCTGAAATCTGTGATGCTCCAGTTCCTGCTTAACGGATACTCTTTCATAACTGCTTTATTTTCGTATTGTGCATGACTTTTATGAGGAAGAAACAAAAGGAAAGCAAACAAGCTGATAATGGGATTTTCTTTAGACTCAGTGACTTTCAGTGTTTTTTTTACAGCCTCTAGGACACATTCAGCTTGATATCTAAGTTTGTCCACATACTCCCTGAATGGCCTATGACCTATTTCTGCAGATATAGAAGGAGTGAGATGAATTCTGAAAAACAACAAGAAATCTTTTAGCATAGCATTATGATTTCATATTTATATTCTTTTACATGAGTAGTTGGTATTCCAGTTGGGTCTCTGAGGCACAAAATGATTGCTGAATCACATAGGATGAGTTGAATAAAATTCAGCATATATTTCCTACTAAAGGCTATTGTTCTCAAATGCAGAAAAAGGAGTATGGTGCTTTGGAAGAGTGCTGGAATTTCATATAAGCTGCATTTTATTTTCAGTGCTGTCATTTCCTTTTCATGTGGTAACGATGACCCATTTAACTCTCTGAATCTCAGTTTCCTTATTTTTGAAATGGGTCTAGTAATACAACAACTGTTCTAAAGTGCCTGCTTGTCCATAGAGATAGGCACTTTTACATGTGCTATTTAATTACTCCTGGCAAATCTGTCAAGAAAGTATTATCCTCAGTCTGCACCTAAAAACTGAGGCAGACAGTAGAAGATTTTTTGCAAAGTTCAATGGCTGAAAATGTCATGGCTGGGACTTAAATCCAGAACTTTTAACTTTGAGCGAAATTTTCTTTGCACTGAGTCTCAGCTGCTCCCCTCAGGGCTTGTGCAAAGAGCAAATTAAACTGTGCAAAAAGGAGAGCTTTGTGAACGTGAGGTTAGGTTATTAATTATTTTGGCAATCAATAATTCTTATATGGGTACACTTTTTAAATATACATATTGTAAGTCACATTATAATCACAATAATAGCTTAACTTTTGTTTAGACCAAAGCGTTTAGACCAAACCAAACTTTTGTTTAGACCAAACCAAGAATTATGGAAAGTGCTTTAATGAATCACCACACTTAATGCTCCCTACACACTTACAAGGTAGATATGAGTAATCCTCATTTTACGTTTGAAGAAGCTAAACAGTGTAGCTTTGAATTTCAAAATCAAATTTACTGTTTGTTTTTTTTTTTTTTTTAACTTTCTTCTCTCCTAAATTATTAGGTTTGCCTGAAAACTGAAAATAAAGCCAGAGTCTCTAGGGCTTCTCCGTTGAATTTTTATTGTTTTTCCCAAGTTCCATAACTCTTTACCTCAGAATGAGAAGGAGACTGAACAGGCAGAGTGAGGAACTGGCTCCTGCCTTCCTTATGTTGCCACAGGAAGAGACTTTACTGCAGATTGCACGGGTCTCAGTTGCTCCATAGTCACTCAAGTGAACTGGAAGACAAGGGAAACTCTTCATGGGATTCTGAGGTGGACAGTGCTGTGAGCTGTTTTCTCTCAGGTGTTCTGCATGAAGATTTTGCCTCAATTTGGGATGGTTATGGTGGACCCTCTGCAAGGAGTAGCAGTCATGCTCTTCCAGTCAGGTCCTTATGTATAACGCTTTAAAACCATGCTTTTATCTGCCATTATTTTAGTTAGTTCAAAAATAGAATTCATTCTGGATTGTGGTCAAGATGGCGGAGAAGTAGCAGCTGAGACGACATCAGGTAGCAGGAGATCAGTTAGATAGCTTATAAAACCATTGCGAACACCTACAAATCCAACGGGAGATCAAAGAGAGGAAGAACAGCAATTCTGGAAACAGAAAATCGGCCACTTTCTGGAAGGTAGGACTGGCGGAGAAGTGAATCGAAAGCAACAGGAGGATAGACCGCGGGGGAAGGGCCGGCTCCTGGCAAGCGGCGGAGCAATGGAGCACTAAATCAGGACTTTTAAAAGTCTGCTCCACGGAGGGACATCGCTCCAGAGGCTAAACCGGGGTGAAGCCCGCACGGGGTCAGTGTGGCCCCAGGTCCCGCAGGGTCACAGAAGGATCGGGGGTGTCTGAGTGTTGCAGAGCTAGCAGGTATCGAAGCGGGAAGCCGGCCACAGAGACAGAGCCGAGGAGTGAGCTCTCAGCTCAGAGTTACCTTGAACCGGTCGCAGGCTGGGTGAGCTCAGAGCACGGCCAGAGGCGAGGGAGATGGGAGTAGCCGGGGCTTTTCTCTGAGGAGTGGAGCCCCGAATCTCAGCTCTTCTGGGCCAGAGACTAGGAGGCTGCCATTTTCATTCCCGTCCTCCAGACTCGACGGAAAGCGTTCAGGGAACAAAAGCTCCCGAAAGCGAAAACGAGCGGATTACTCAGCCCGGCCCCTGGTAAGGGCGGTGCAGCTCTGCCTTGGGCAAAGACACTTGAGAATCACTACAACAGGACCCTCCCCCAGAAGATCAAGAGAAATCCAGCCAAGACCAAGTTCACTTAACAAGGAGAGCAGTGGAACTCCAGAGGAGGAGAAGCAATGCACGGAATTCATGGCTTTCTCCCCATGATTCTTTAGTCTTGCAGTTAATTCAATTTTTTCATTAAAGGGCATTTTCCTAGGGTCTTTGCCACCCTTTTAGTATTTTATTTGCTCCTTCATATAATCTTATCTGGAAAAAATGACAAGGCAGAAAAAGTCACCACAAAAAAAAGAACAAGAGACAGTACCAAAGGCTAGGGACCTAATCAATACAGACATTGAGAATATGTCAGATCTAGAGATCAGAATGACAATTCTCAAGGTTCTAGCCGGGCTTGAAAAAGGCATAGAAGATATTAGAGAAACCCTCTCTGGAGATATAAAAGCCCTTTCTGGAGAAATAAAAGAACTAAAATCTAACCAAGTTGAAATAAAAAAAGCTATTAGTGAGGTGCAATAAAAAATGGAGGCTCTTACTGCTAGGATAAATGAGGCAGAAGA
>PISX010033589.1:0-14917 GCA_004024625.1 Mellivora capensis | reverse complement strand
GGATATCAACCTTTTGTCTGTACTGTCATTTGCAAATATCTTCTCCCATTCCGTGGGTTGCCTCTTTGTTTTGTTGACTGTTTCCTTTGCTGTGCAGAAGCTTTTGATCTTGATGAAATCACAAAGGTTCATTTTTGCTTTTGCTTCCTTTGCCTTTGGTGACATATCTTGAAAGAAGTTGCTGTGGCTGATATCGAAGAGGTTACTGCCTACATTCTCCTCTAAGATTCTGATGGATTCCTGTCTCACGTTGAGGTCTTTTATCCATTTCGAGTTTATCTTTGTGTACGGTGTAAGAGAATGGTGGAGTTTCATTCTTCTACATATAGCTGTCCAATTTTCCCAGCACCATTTTTTGAAGAGACTGTCTTTTTTCCATTGTATATTTTTTCCTGTTTTGTCAAAGATTATTTCACCATAGAGTTGAGGGTCCATATCTGGGCTCTTTACTCTTTTCCATTGGTCTATGTGTCTGTTTTATGCCAGTACCATGCTGTCTTGGTGATCAAGCTTTGTAGTAAAGCTTGAAATCAGGTAATGTGATGCTGCCAGTTTTATTTTTGTAATTTCCTTAGAAATTCGGGGCCTCTTCTGATTCCATACAAATCTTAGGATTATTTGCTCCAACTCTTTGAAAAATACCAGTGGAATTTTTATCAGAATGGCATTAAAAGCATAGATTGCTCTAGGTAGTATAGACATTTTAACAATGTTTATTCTTCTGATCCAAGAACATGGAATGGTCTTCCATCTTTTTATGTCTTCTTCAATTTCTTTCATGAGTATTTTGTAGTTCCTCGAGTACAGATCCTTTACCTCTTTGGTTAGGTTTATTCCCAGGTGTCTTATGGTTCTTGGTGCTATAGTAAATGGAATCGATTCTCTACTTTCCCTTTCTGTATTTTTATTGTTAGTGTATAAGAAAGCCACTGATTTCTGTTCATTGACCTTGTATCCTGCCATGTTACTTAATTGCTGTAAGAGTTCTAGTAGTTTGGGGGTGGAATCTTTTGGGTTTTCCATATAACGTATCATGTCATCTGCGAAGAGAGAGTTTGACTTCTTCCTTGCCAATTTGGATCCCATTTATTTCTCTTTGTTGTCTGATTGCTGTTGCCAGGACTTCTAATACTATGTTGAGTGGTGAGAGTGGGCATAATACAAGAGTGGTTAGAGTGGGCATCCTTTTCATGTTCCTGATGTCAACGGGAAGGCTGTGAGCTTCTTCCCATTGAGGATGATGTTTGTTGTGGGTCTTTCATAGATAGATTTTATAAAGTTCAGAAATCTTCCCTCTAACCCTATACTTTGAAGCATTTTAATCAGGAACGGATGCTGGCTTTTGTCAAATGCTTTTTCTGCATCAATTGAGAGGACCATGTGGTTCTCTCTCTTCTCTTATTGATTTGTTCTATCACATTGATTGATTTGCAAATGTTGAACCACCCTTGTAAGCCAGGGATGAATCCCACCTGGTCATGGTGGATGATCTTTTTAATGTGCTGTTGGATCCTGTTTGCTAGGATCTTGTTGAGAATCTTAGCATCCATATTCATCAGTGATATTGGTCTGAATTCCTCCTTTTTTGGTGCGGTCTTTGCCTGGTTTGGGGATCAGGGTAATGCTGGCTTCATAAAAAGAGTCTGGAAGTTTTCTGTCTGCTTCAATTTTTGGAAACAGCTTCGGGAGAATAGGTGTTATTTCTTCTTTGAAAGTTTGGTAGAATTCCCCAGGGAGTCCGCCGGATCCTGGGCTCTTGTTTTTTGGGAGGTTTTTGATCACTGCTTCAATATCGTTACTAGATATCGGTCTATTCAGGTTGTCACTTTCTTCCTGGTTCAATTTTGGGAGTTCATATTTTTCCAGGAATGTATCCATTTCATCTAGGTTGCTTAGCTTATTGGCATATAACTGTTGATAATAGCTTCTGATGATTGTTTCTACTTCCTTGGTGTTAGTTGTGATCTCTCCCTTTTCATTCATAATTTTATTAATTTGAGCTTTCTCTCTTTTCTTTGGGATTAGTTTGGCCAGTGTTTTATCGATCTTATTGATTCTTTCAAGTAACCAACTTCTAGTTTCATTGATACGTTCTACTGTATCTCTAGTTTGAACCTCATTCATCTCTGCTCTAACCTTGATTATTTCCCTACTTGTGCGTGGAGTTGGTTTAATTTGTTGTTGATTCTCCAGTTCTTTAAGGTGTAGAGACAGCTGTTGTATTCTGGATTTTTCAATTTTTTTGAGGGAGGCTTGGATGGCTATGTATTTCCCCCTTAGGACCATCTTTGCTGTATCCCATAGGTTTTGGACCGAAGTGTCTTCGTTCTCATTGGTTTCCATGAATTGTTTAAGTTCTTCTTTGATCTCCTGGTTGATCCAAGTATTCTTAAGCAAAGTGGTCTTTAGCTTCCAGGTGTTTGAATTCCTTCCAAACTTTTCCTTGTGGTTGAGCTCCAGTTTCAAAGCATTGTGGTCTGAGAATATGCAGAGAATAATATCAATCTTTTGGTGTCGTTTGAGTCCTGATTTGTGGACCAGTATGTGGTCTATTCTGGAAAAGGTTCCATGTGCACTTGAGAAGAATGAGTATTCTGTTGTTTTAGGGTGGAATTCTGTATATATCTATGAGGTCCATCTGGTCCAATGTGTCATTCAATGCTTTTGTTTCTTTATTGATTTTCTGCATGGATGATATGTCTATTACTGAGAGAGGCGTGCTAAGTTCTCCTATTATCAATGTATTCATATCAATATGACTCTTTATCCTGATTAATAGTTTTTATGTAATTGGCTGCTCCCATATTGGGGGCATATATATTTACAATTGTTAGATCATCTTGGTGGATAGTCCCATTAATAATGATGTAGTGTCCTTCTGTATCTCTGACTACAGTCTTTAGTTTAAAATCTAATTTATCTGATATGAGAATTACTACCCCGGGCTTCTTTTGAGGCCCATTGGCATGAAAGATATTTCTCCATCCCTTCACTTTTAATCTGGGTGTATCCTTAGGTTCAAAATGGGTCTCTTGTAGACAACATGTGGATGGTTGCTGTCGTTTTATCCAATCTGCAACCCTGTGTCATTTTATGGGCACATTTAGGCCATTCAGATTGAGAGTGATTATTGATAGATACATTTTTATTGACATCGTGTTACCTTTGAAGTCTTTTTTTCTGTAGATTGTTTCTATATTTCTGTACAATGATATTCTTGGGATTTTTCCTCTTTTATAGAACCCCCTTAATATTTCCTGCAGTGTCGGCTTGGTGTTTGCAAACTCTTTTAAGCCTTGCCGTTCTTGGAAACTCTTTATATCTCCATCCATTTTGAATGTCAGTCTTGCTGGATAAAGTATTCTTAGCTGCATGTTTTTCTCATTTAGTGCCCTGAGTATATCTTGCTAGCCCTTTCTTGCTTGCCAGGTTGCTGTGGACAGGTCTGATGTTATTCTAATGGGCTTTCCTCTGTAAGGAAGGAGCTTCTTCGTCCTAGCTGCCTCAAGAGAGTTTCTCTAGAATTATAATTCCTCATTCTTACTATCAGGTGCTCGAGGTGTTTTGAGAATCTAAAATCTTGTGGGGGGGGCGTTCTGCCTCTTGTACATGAACACTGTTTCCATTTGCGATATTTGGAAAATCTTCATGAAGAACATGTTTGACTATATCTTCTAGACTTCTTTCTTTCTCCTCCCCTTCAGGTATTTCAGTAATTCTGACGTTGGAGTGATTCATGGCATCGTTTATTTCCCTGATTCTGTTTTTGTGGCTTCTAAGCTGTTTGTTCCAGGCTTCCTCCTGATCCTTTCTCTCTATCTGTTTGTCCTCCAGATCACTAATTCTATCTTCTGTCTCAGTTACCCTAGCTTTTAGAGAATTTAGATTAGATTGGAACTCATTGAGAGCCTTGTGAACATCATCTCTGGTGGCTTTCAGTTCTGCCCTAATATTGTGAACATCATCCCTGGTGGCTTTCAGTTCTGCCCTAATCAATTCCGTTTGGTCATCCATGGCTTTCTCCAACCTAGCTGTTGCCTGGATAATTGTTAGCCTGAGTTCCCTTTCTGACATAATGTCTATGTCAGTAGCCATTAGCTCTGTTGCAGAGGGCCCATCCTCTGAATTTTTCTTCTGCTGGGCATTCCTCCTCCTAGTCATTTTGGTGAGAGATGGCTGAATGATTGTAGCTGGGTGTATGACCTTGGTGCAGTGAGGGTGTGCCCTGGAATGCTTCTGAGCAATCAATAGTCCCCACCCAAATGAAAGAAATAAAGAAAGAGAGAAAGCAGAAAAAAAGAGAGAGAAAGAGAGAGAGAGAGAGTGATAGGAAAAAGAAAGAAGAACAAAAGAGAAGGCTCAGCCCAAACGGGCCCCAAGGTAAGGTTTGTGAATTATACAAATGAATACAGACAAACAAAAAAGACTGCCCACTGGTGTCTTCTGCCCCCGTAGAGATCCTGACGTGTAGAATTCTGATCTCTGGCTGATTTCATGGGTGATTGGAGTTCCTTGGTAGGTAATCAGCTCACTTTAGGGGACAGGTTGAACCGGCGCCTCCTCCTAGTTCCCTGCCATGTTGTCCCACAGTCATTTCCAGTTCTTGTGATTACTGATTAAGCTGCTAAAACATTCATATACAAGTTTTTGTGTGAACATAAGTTTTTATTTCTCTGGAAGAAGTGTCCAAGAATATAAATGCTGAGTTCTATAATAAGTACATTGTGTTTTGTAAAAAGTTGCCATAGTCTTTACAGAGTGACTATGCTGCTATACCATTTCATACTTCCACCAATAAACTATGAATGATTCCAGCTACTCTGCATTCTTGCCAGAATTTGATGTTATCACTTTTTCGTTTCTGTTGTTTCTGTTTTGGCCATTCTGATAGGTGTTTATGGATGTTTCATTGTGATTTTCATTTACATTTATGTTTTCCTTAACGGATAATGAAGACATCATTTCAGGTGCTTATTTGTCATCTGGATACCCTCTTCAGTAAAATATCTTTTGCTCATTTTTTCATTAGATTGTTTTTTTACTGTTGAGTTTTGAGGATTCTTTTTATGTTATAGATATAAGTCATTTGTTGGATATATGGGTTGCATATATTTTCTCCTAGTTGTTTATCTACTTCACATGGTCTTTCACAGGGCAATAGTTTTGATAAGGTCCAATTTTTCTTTTTATAGAACATGCTTTTGGTGCCAAGTCCAAAATATTTTTGCCTAGCTATATATCCTGATTTTCTCCTGTGTCTTTTTAAAAAATTATATTTTGCACACATGTCAACAGTCCACTTTGAGTTAGTTTTTGTGTTAGTCATAAAGTTTGTCATTTTTAAAATTTTGTTTTGCTATGGATGTCCAAGTGCTCCAGCCCCAGTTGTAAAAAGGCTACCCTTGCTCCACTGAACTGCTTGAAAAACTTTGACAAAACTCAGTTGGGCTTATTTGTGTGTCTCTTTTGGGGTATCTATTTTATTCTATTGATCTATCTGTATAACCCTCTGTTAAAAGCATACTGTCTTAATGTAGGTATATAATATATTATTAGTCACATATATATCCCCTGATATTTGTCCCTGACTCCTGGCACAGAGCACCTAAAATCCTTGCAATTTCCTGACTGATATCAGTGTCTTTTGTTATTTATAATGAGTCCCTTTCAACCATACCTGAGACCCAAGTTTACATTAATGAGATGACTTTGGGTGGGTGTGTGCAGTACTAGTAGCTTCTGCATAAGTGTTGATTAGCAGAGCAACCAGCCAGTTGATTAGAGGGTTAGAACTATTAGCCCCACCCTTGACCTCTGAGGAGGGGTGAGCGCCTGAGATTGAGCTCAATTCCCAATGGCCAGTTATTTCATCAATCATACCTACATAATGAAACTTTAATAAAAATTCTTGAATAGCAAGATTTGGGGAAGATCAGGATGGGTGAACAAATCAATATGCTGGGAGAGTGGTGCATCTAGAGAGGATAGAGAAGCTCTATGCTAACGTCTACCTCCCCATGCTTTGCCCTATGCATTTCTTCCATCTGGCTATTCTTGAGTTTCATCTTTTATAAATTATATATTCAAATACAAGCAGATTTATGGAAAGTTTGAACAACTTAATAATTTTAGAGAATATTGGCTTTTCTGATATACTTTTTGAAAAAAATACTATTTCATGAAGAAATATCAAATCCATTTTCCACCATCTTAGTTAGTTCTTTCTTTCTTTCTCTCTCTCTTTTTTTTTTTTTTTTTGGTATAGTTTTTATTCTTCACAAAGTTCTCAATGATGTATGGAGACAACAGCAAGTTCTTAATTTTAAAGAAGTTGAAAGGCAAAATTATTAAATATATAGTTAAAATATTTTAAAAAGACAAGTTCTCAGTTTTGATTTTTCAATTTACAAACAAGGCATAGAAAGCTCTAGGGAAATGGGATGCCTGGGTGGCTCAGTTGGTAATGTGTCTGCCTTTGACTCAGGTCATGATCCCAGGGTCCTAGGTTTTGAGCCCCACGTCAGGCTTCCTGCTTAGCAGAGACTCTGCTTCTCCCTCTCCTTCTGCCTGCTGCCCCTCTCCCCACTTGTGTTCTCTCTCTGTCTCTCTGTCAATAAATAAATGAAATCTTAATTAAAATAAAGAGAAAGCTCTAGGGAAAATAAGTATGACAAAGCTTCAGCTTCCTAAGGAAAACGATGCCTTTCATTTTCATTTCTCAAAAAAGTTAAAAAAAAAAAACAACAAAATACTCCCTTGCACATTTTTTTCACTTTTAAAATATGTTTATTCTATTTTCTAATCTTTTTAAAAATCTTTTTTATTATGTTAATTTAGCCACCATCATTAGTTTTTGATGTAGTGTTTAATGACTCTTTAGTTGCATATAATACCCAGTGCTCATACATAACAGGCCCTCCTTAACACCCAACCCCTGGCTATCCCATCCTCCCACCTCCCTCCCCTCTGAAACCCTCAGCTTGTTTCTCAAAGTTCATAATCTCTTATGGTTTTTCTCCCTCTCTCATTTCCCTCCATTCAGTCTTCCCTTCCTTTCCCTATTGTCTTCCTTGCTATTCCCTTCATTCCACATATGAGTGAAACCATGTGATAATTGTATTTCTTTGACTAATTTCACTTAACATAATCCTCTCTAGTTCCATACATGTTGATGCAAATGGTGGGTATTCATCCTTTCTGATGGCTGTGAGTATTAAGGAGGTGTAATATTCCATTGTATATATGGACCATATCTTCTTTATCCATTCATCTGTTGAAGGGCATCTAGACTCTTTCCACAGTTTGGCTTTTGTGAACATTGCTGCTATGAACACTGGGGTGCATGTGTCCTTTCTTTTCACTACATCTGTATCATTGGGATAAATACCTAGTAGTGCAATTTCTGGTCATAAGGTAGCTCTATTTTTAACATCTTGAGGAACCTCTATACTGTTTTCCAAAGTGGCTGCACCAACTTGCATTCCCACCAACAGTGTAACAGGGTTTCTCTTTCTTCACATCCTTGCCAACATTTGTTGTTTCCTACCTTATTAATTTTTGCCATTCTAACTGGTGGTATCTCATTGTGGTTTTCATTTGAATTTCCCTGATGGATAATGATGTTGAACATCTTTTCATGTGTTTGTTAGCCATTCGTATGTCTTTGGAGAAGTGTCTGTTCATGTCTTCTGCCCATTTTTTGACTTATTTATTTTTTGGGTGTTGAGTGTGAGAAGTTCTTTATAGATCTTGTATACCAACCATTTATCTGTAATGTAACTTGAAAATATCTTCTCATTAAAACTACCTTAAAGGGGGTGATGGGTAGTTCAGTAGGTTAAGCATCTGTCTTTGTCTCAGGTTGTGATCTCTTGGGGTCCTGGGATCAAGCACCATGTCTTGCTCCCTGCTCAGTGGAGAATCTGCTTCTTCCTCTCACTCTGCCTCTCCCCTCTGCCTATTCTCTCTCAAAAAATAATAAATAAATAAAATCTTAAAAAAATAAAACCACCTTAATGGCTTTAGCCACAAGAAATAAAAGCACACCTGGAAATTTTATTAAGCTGAGATACTTATCTAAGATAATCATTTCACAAAGCAAACAATAATCAGATTATTTTATATCATCTTTGAATGTGCCCAACAATTCCCTTTCCCAGGAATCTTCCGACAATAAAGTTTATGGTCAGCTCAATCGTACTTCTCAAAAATAATCAAGGAACAGACACAAGTGAAACCACTTAAATTCCTCAAATCCCCTGTCACTTAAAGGTATTGTCTTTTCCCCCAAAACTTGTAGTGAATGTAAGTCCAAGGACATGTGAAAGGATACTACCAGAGGAAGGCTTGCATACTTGCTCCAGAGGGGCACTTTCCCCGTAAATACTGAGTTGTGCCAGGGCATTTCAGGGGATGACACCTCTTTTGCCACATGAAAACTTTTCTCCATGGCCTAACACAGCTCCATCTCATCACTGAAGAGAATTAAAAATAATGGAAAATAATCCAATATATAAAGCAAAATAATTATTCATGTCATAATAAAAAAGCATTAACTACCACAGAACTACATATTCATATTGATTTAAAATAAGTCAACTGATAATCTGAAAATTTTATGGGAAAAATAGAGAATGCATACTGGACTCTTTCCTTCTAAATGATGCATTATTCTTTTAGTGGATCAGTACTATCAACTGGAACACAATTGTGTCTTGTTCTTGCCTGGAGCCAGACTTTTCTTTTAGTGTAACTTTGCATACTCATTCTATAAAACTGTAATTAATTAAAATTTCAAAACTCTGGGTTATTTTGCTTTTATGCCTACTTACACTTGCTTCAGGTGTGCTAAAAATTCACAAAATAATACCCTCTATTCCCTTTTCTTCTTTATTCTCTAGAATAAGAAGTAACGACAAGAAAATGAAAAATAAGTAGTGGAAGAGTTAAAGAGGCACTAAAGACTTGGCCATTTTCAACAAGAGTAATCAGTCTCTGGCTAACAAACTTCATCATTTCAAAATACCCAGTTCACTCTCATGATGTGTTTTGTTACTTCTCCAGACATAGTGAAAAGCATATTTAAATTGTGCTTCCCCAGACAACCTTTTGTTAAGGGCCTTTATGCTAGCTCTCTCTTGGAAACACTGGAAAATATATTCTCTTCCCCCTCCTTCTCTGCCTTCTCCTCCTGTTCACCTTCTTCTTCTTTGCTTAAAAGTTGAATTTGGATCTCCTGAGACTAAGTGGCAGTAATTTCTTTATTATTACCCTGATTTCCAAATTATTTGATGAAAACAGAGATACACTTAATAACCATAGATTTAAATTGTTTGAAATATGTAGAATCTCCTCATGTCACCGGTATCATATATTCAAGATTGTATCAGAACAACTTTTGACCAGTTTCTTCATTATCCCACCTTTACTTACAAGGATTCATATCTTGACATTGACTGTAGCTACAGCATTGAAGGACTCCTTGTGGTTGTAAGTCTCTGATTCAGTCTGATGTAGGCTGAGTCTTTACCCTGTCTTTCAGTTCTGGAATGCCCAATCTCTGCCAAAACCTTGTCTTGGTTGTATACCTCTTCCTTGGCCAGTTGGCTTAAGATTAGATTCAAGCTGACTGTCATAAGCTATAATCACGGTTTGCTTTTTGCAACTATTTTCCTTGGCAATTGGATATTTTTAAATCCCATCTAACTTCCCTCATCTATTCTGCTCCCCTAGTGTGTTAGTCAGGGCTGCCATAACAAACAGACTGAGTGGTTTAAAGAACAGATATCATTCCTTGTGCTCCACAAGTAAGTGAAACCATATGATAATTGACTGTCTCTGCTTGACTTATTTCACTCAGCATAATCTCTTCCAGTCTCATCCATGTTGATACAAAAGTTGGGTATTCATCCTTTTTGGTGGGGGTGTAATATTCCATTGTATATATGAACCATATCTTCTTTATCCATTCATCTGTTGAAGGGAATCTTGACTATTTCCACAGTTTGGTGACTGACCATTTGTGCTATGAACATTGGGGTACAAATGGCCTTCTTTTTACTACATCTGTGCCTTTGTGGCAAATACCCAGTAGTGCAATTGCAGGGTCATAGGGAAGCTCTATTTTTAATTTCTTAAGGAATCTCCACATTGTTTTCCAAAGTGGCTACACCAACATGCATTCCCAATGACAGTATAAGATGGTTCGCCTTTCTCCACATCCTCTTCAACACTTGTTGTTTCCTGTCCTGTTAATTTTGGCCATTCAAGATGGTGTAACTTGGTATCTCAATGTGGTTTTGATTTGAATCTTCCTGATGACTAATGATGATGAACATTTTTTTTCATGTGTCTGTTAGCCATTTGTATGTCTTCTTTGGAGAAGTGTCTGTTCGTGTCTTCTGCCCATTTTTTGACATTATTATCTATTTTCTGAATGTTGAGCTTGAGGAATTCTTTATAGATCTTGTATATCAGCCCTTTGTCTGTAGTGTCATTTGCGAATATCTTCTCCCATTCCGTGGGTTAACTCTTTGTTTTATTGACTGTTTCCTTTGCTATACAGAAGCTTTTGATCTTGATGAAGTCCCAAAAGTTCATTTTCGCTTTTGTTTCCTTTGCCTTTGGAAACACGTCCTGAAAGAAGTTGCTGTGGCCGATGTCAGAGAGGTTACTGCCTATGTTATCCTCTATGATTTTGATAGATTCCTCCATCACATTGAGGTCTTTTATCCATTTCGAATTTATCTTTATATATGGTGTAAGGGAATGACCAAGTTTCATTCTTCTATATGTAGCTGTCCAATTTCCCCAGCACCATTTATTGAAGAGATTGTCTTTTTTCTACTGGATATTTTTTCCCACTTTTTCAAAGATTATTTGGCCATAGAGTTGCAGGTCCATATCTGGACTCTCTACTCTGTAGAGGACATTAGGAGAAGGAAAGGAAAAGTGAATTTGGGGAAATCAGAGTGGGGAGACGAAGCATGAGAGACTGTGGACTCTGAGAAACAAACTGAGGGTTTTGGAGGGGAGGGAAGTGGGGAAATATGTGAGCCTGGTGGTGAGTATTAAGGAGGGAACATATTATTACATGGAGCACTGTGTATGGTTCATTAAACAATGAATCTTGGAAAACTGAAAAAAATAAAATTAAATTAACAAAATATAGAACAGAAATTTATTTTTCACAGTCCTAGAGGCTAGAAGTCCAAAATTAGGTGTCAACAAAGTTGATTTCTACTGAATTCATACTTCTTGGCTTATAGATGTCCATCTTCTTCCTGCATCTTCATATCATCTTCCTTCTGTATATAGTCCTGTGTCCTAATCACCCCTTCTTTTATAGATACCAGTCATATTGGATTAGAGAACACCCTAATTACCTCATTTAACCTTAGTTACCTCTTTAAAGACTCCATATCCAAATACAGTTACATTCTGAGCTACTAGAGGCTAGGACTTCAACAAAAATTTGGAGGGGATGCAAATTCATCCCATAACACCCAGAATGGTTCTTATGTCCTTACTCACCCCCAGAGTCTCCCATTCCTTCTGCCTGAGGAGCCACATCTGAAATTCCTGATTACCCATCAAAGGTATCCTCTGTTCAGTTTGCACCACAGCTATGATTTGGCTTCCAGGGCCATGTTGAATTCTTCCCTGGTTCTTGATTAAGAGAAGGAAAACTTGGTAGTTTTCTTCAGTTTCTAGGTAAATCTAGTGCCTTCTATCAGAGAAATACAAATCAAAACCACAATGAGATACCACCTCACACCAGTCAGAATGACTAAAATTAACAAGTCAGGAAATGACAGATGCTGGCTAGGATGCGGAGAAAGGGGAACCCTCCTACGCTGTTGGTGGGAATGCAAGCTGGTGCAACCACCCTGGAAAACAGCATGGAGCTTCCTCAAAAAGTTGAAAATAGAGCTATCCTACGACCCAGCAATCACACTACTGGGTATTTACCCTAAAGATACAAATGTAATGATCTGAAGGGGCATGTGAACCTAAATGTTTATAGCAGCAATGTCCACAATAGCCAAACTATGGAAAGAACCTAGATGTCCATCAACAGATGAATGGATAAAGAACTCATGAATATATATATATATATATATATATATAGTGGAATACTATGCAGTCATCAAAAGAAATGAAATCTTGCCATTTGCGATGACATGGCTGGAACTAGAGGGTATTATGCTGAGCGAAATAAGTCAGTCAGAGAAAGAGAATTATCATATGCTCTCCCAGATATGAGGAAGTTGAGAGGCAACATGGGGGGTTTGGGGGGTAGGAAAAGAGTAAATGAAACAAGAGGGGTTGGGAGGGAGACAAACCATAAGAGACTTTTTTTTTTAAGATTTTATTTATTTATTTGACAGACAGAGATTACAAGTAGGCAAGCAGGGAGAGAGAGGAGGAAGCAGACTCTCCGTGGAGCAGAGAGCCTGACATGGGGCTCGATCCCAGGACCCTGGGATCATGATCTGAGCCAAAAACAGAGGCTTTAACCCACTGAACCACCCAGGAGCCCCCCATAAGAGACTCAATCACAAAAGAAACTGAGGGCTGCTGGGTGTAGGGGGGTAGGAAGAGGGTGGTTGGCCTATGGGCATTGGGGAACATATGTGCTATGGTGAGTGCTGTGAAGTGTGTAAACCTGATGATTCACAGACCTGTACCCCTGGTGCTAATAATACATTATATGTTAATAAAAAATTAAAAAAAAAATCTGTGCCTTCTGAAAACTGATTCCAATTAGAACCATCTTCATGCTTGACCTTCTGCAATATGAGCTTTGGTTCTTTTGGCCTTCCTTTTGTGACTTAGCACCAATAATAGTACTGAAATCCCATTTTATAAAGTGAGTTTCTATGAATGTTAGTTTTTTTTTTTTCTATAGGTAGTTTCTATGTAGGAAACCAAGAACATTTAAGAAGTGTTGGATTGGGAGACAAGATGGAGGGGAACTAGGAGGAGGCTCTGGTTCAACCTGTACCCTAAAGTGAGCTGATTACCTACCAAGGAACTCTGATCACTCATGAAATCAGCCTGAGATTAGAATTCTACTCGTCAGGATCTCTATGGGGGCAGAAGACGCCAGTGGGCAGGTAAAGCAGAGTGGGAACATCAGACTGGTATCGGAAGATAAACAAAAGGTGGAGGGAGCCACCAGAGGAAACGCATTGGGAAGTAATACCCCAATACGAGAGTGCCCTACGACTGGGGACCAGCATTAACTTGAAGACTGATAAAAAGCACTCCAAAAGAGAAACGATAGCAGGGGGAAATTGTGGGAATTGGAACTGTTAGGGACAGGGGCTTAAGTC
Source organism: Mellivora capensis (assembly GCA_004024625.1). Classification (NCBI taxonomy): domain Eukaryota; kingdom Metazoa; phylum Chordata; class Mammalia; order Carnivora; family Mustelidae; genus Mellivora; species Mellivora capensis. The sequence goes on along the minus strand of PISX010033589.1, from coordinate 1,580 downwards.
CCCCACGGAGGGCAGACACCCCTGGCGCTGAGCCAGAGAGAGTGCAGCGGAGAAACAAGGTCTTGGTCTCTGAGCTGTGAGGAGACCTCCTAAGGGCGCTTGGCATGGGGCAGGGGCTGGGACCCTCCAGGAGCAGAAACAGACTTTTGCAGTCCCCACGTGTGTGCCGTGCCATGCTAGCAGAGCCTGAGACGTGCTCCACCCCTCCCCTGAGAGAGGCGGACGGGCACCAGGTGGGCTCTCTAGGACCCAGAAAGTCTCATTGCTCCCAGCTCGGGCCAGCGGGAAAATCTCAGTGTGCCTTCCCTGCTTGGAAACTCTCTGGCGGTCTGGAGCTGCCCAGACAGCTGCTGCTTGTGGTTTTGAGTACAAGCATGACGCACAGGTGTCCCCAGAGGTCGCGGCTGGGAACCAGCTCTGCAGCACCCAGAGGGGAACGGACTGGGGCTTCTCTCTGGGAGGGAGGTCTGGGTGCAGTTTGCTTTCCTCTAAACCTCCAAGAACTGTCGGGAGCTGCCAAGGGGAGAGAAAACAAATGAACAGACATAAAAACCTCCAGAGAACAAAAGCCTAAAGGCCCAGTTTCCTCAGAGCCCACCCCCTGGAGGGGGGCGGGAGGACTTAACTCAGGAAACACCGTCTAAAAACCCACGCGGCAGGCCCCTCCCCCAGAAAGCCAACCCACTGAGAAGACAACAATCACTACTACTTCATAGATACCTTTAATTTTTAATTCGTTCCCACTATTCTGGTTGATTTTTAAAAATTCTTTTAATCTTTTTTATTTTTTTATTTTTTATATAGATTTTTTTAGCCTATTTACCATCACAGTGAGATGTCCAGTACATCAAATTCCATAATAACCTTTTAACCTGAACTTTTTGATACATATACCCATGTTTTTCTTTTGCTTTTCTATTTTTTTATATATATATTTTTAAAATTTCACTTTAGTTTAGTTTAGATCATTCTTTTCTTTACTTTTATTTGCTAATATACATATAGAGTTAAAATTCAAGGTAATCCCATTTCCCCAATCAATGCTACCCCTATAGGTAAACCAAATTTTAATCCCCTGATATCTTAGGAAAGTTGTATCCTTTAAAAAAGATAACAAGATACATCCAGGAAGAAGCATAATAACCTTCCTCAGAAACACTGAGAATTTACAACCACTCTCCCATCTTTTTCTCCTACCAGTATTTTTTTATACTTGTGTTTGTCCTGGTAGTCTATAAAGCTTATACTTAGGGTTCTTTTTGACGAGGTTCTTTTTTTTTTGCTTGTCTGTTTGTTTCTTTGTTTTGCTTCTACATATATATGTACTTTTTTTTTCTTCTCTTGTCATATACTTTTATCAGTCTTTTTTGTTTGTCTGTATTTGTTTGTATACTCCACAAACCTTACCTTGGGGCCCATTTGGGCTGAGCTTTCTCTTTTATCCTTCTTTCTTTTTCCTGTCTCTCTCTCTCTCTTTCTCTGCTTTCTCTCTTTCTTTTTTTCTTTCATTTGGGTGGGGACTCTTGATTGCTCAGAAGCATTCCAGGGTGCACCTTCACTGCACCAAGGTCGATACATCC
>PISX010033588.1:0-14932 GCA_004024625.1 Mellivora capensis | reverse complement strand
TAGCCATTAGCTCTGTTGCAGAGGGTCCATCCTCTGAATTTTTCTTCTGTTGGGCATTCCTCCTCCTAGTCATTTTGGTGAGAATTGGCTGAATGGTTGTAGCTGGATGTATCGACCTTGGTGCAGTGAAGGTGCACCCTGGAATGCTTCTGAGCAATCAAGAGTCCCCACCCAAATGAAAGAAAAAAAGAAAGAAAGCTGAAAAAGAGAGAAAGAGAGAGAGAGAGGAAAAAGAAAGAAGGATAAAAGAGAAGGCTCAGCCCAAATGGGCCCCAAGGTAAGGTTTGTGAAGTATACAAACAAATATAGACAAACAAAAAAGACTGCCCACTAGCGTCTTCTGCCCCCGTAGAGATCCTGACGTCCCACTGGCGTCTTCTGCCCCCGTAGAGATCCTGACGAGTAGAATTTTGATCTCAGGCTGATTTCATGAGTGATCGGAGTTCCTTGGTAGGTAATCAGCTCACTTTAGGGGACAGGTTGAACCAGAGCCTCCTCCTAGTTCCCCGCCATCTTCCTTCCGCAAAAATCCCCTCTCCTTGCTCTTGCACGAACGCTCTCCCTCTCCCCTGCCTCAAAATAAATAATAAAATAAAACTTAAAAGGTGCTAAGAAACTACAGGTCAAGAAAAATGAAGAGTGAGAAGCTACCAGATTTGGACTTGTGTCCCCAAACCTCGATCACTCTTATGAGTACAGTTTCCATGGAGATAGGAGATGGACGCTAGATTTAGCTATGTTTGGCAAAGAGTAGAAAGCATAGGTTGTGATCTTGAAGAATTCGGCAGTGAGAGGATGCAAGAAGGCATTACAGTGTATTGAAAGAGGAGCCAAAAAAAAAGAGAGAAATGTTTTATTTTTAAAAATTTTTTAGAGTTAAAAAAAAGATTTTATTTCTTTATTTAACAGAGATCACAAGTAAGCAGAGAGAGAGAAAGGAAAGCAGGCTCCCTGCCGAGCAGAGAGCCCAATGCAGGGCTCGATCCCAGGACCCTGAGATCATGACCTGATCCAAAGGCAGAGGCTTAACCCACTGAGCCACCCAGGTGCCCCAAGAGAGAAAAATTTTTTTTAAAGATTTTATTTATTTATTTGACAGACAGAGATCACAAATAGGCAGAGAGGCAGGCAGAGAGACAGTGGGAAGCAGGGTCCCTGCTGAGCAGAGATCCCGATGCGGGGCTTGATCCCAGGATCCTGAGATCATGACCTGAGCCGAAGGCAGTGGCTTTAGCCCACTGAGCCACCCAGACGCCCCAAGAGAGAAATGTTTTAAAGCCCAGGGTAGATTTGCACGTTTGTGACCCTGAAGGAAGGTATCAGTGGAAGGGGATACACATCTACAAGAGTTATAAACATCCATAAACTTCTTCCCACAAGAACTAAAATACCGTGATTATCGTAAAATGGTGTGACTTAGTTTCAGACTCTGTATCATATGTATTGCCATTAAGGTTTCCCATACTCTCAAGTCAACATTAAACACTATATTTAAAAACACAGGTAAAAATAAAAAAACAAGTGAAGGAGATTAAAAGGTACAAACTTCCCATTATAAAATAAGTAATGGGGGTGAAAAGAACAGCATGGAGAGTAAAGTCAACAATATTGTAATAATTTTGTATGGTGACTGATGGTAACTATGCTTCGTGTGGTGAGTAGTAATGCATAAGAATGTCACATCCCAATGCCGTACACCTGAAACTAATATAACACTGCATGTCAACTATACTTCAGTTATAAATAGATCATATCAACTGCGTTCTCCCTATTGGTAAAAACAGATGAAGTTCATTTTTTTTTCTCTATAAAGTACAATTCTGAGGATAGACACTGGGGAAGGAGACCAAGGCAAGGCACTGGACTCTGAGGCATCACAAAGACTCTGTTTCCTGATAACTAAGGTAGCAGCAATGGTTTTACCTAGTATTTGCCAGTCCCTTTTCTTCTGCTCCAAACAAGAAACCAGCCAACTCTGCGCTCCTGCCCTCAGAGGGGCATGTGCAGTAGAGTCCACAGAGGAGCTTAAAAAAAAAAAAAAAAAAGGGTAATACCCAGGTGGTACTCTAGGCTAATTAAATCAGTCATGTGAGACCTGAACATGAGTATTTTATTTTAAAGATTTTTATTTATTTATCTGAGAGAGAGAACACGCAAGAGAGCAAGTACAAGTGAGCGTCAGGCAGAGGCAGAAGGAGAAGCAGGCTCCCCGCCGAGCAAGGATCCCGATGTGGGACTCGATCCCAGGACTCTGGGGTCATGACCTGAGCCAAAGGCAGGTGCTTCACCAACTGAGCCACCCAGGCGCCCCTAAACATGAGTATTTTTTAAAGCTTCCCAGCTGATTTCAGTGTATAGCAAGGACTGTGGAAAGAGCCACAATGCCCTTCAACAGACGAGTGGATAAAGAAGATGTGGTCCATATATACAATGGAATGTTACTTGGCCTCAGAAAGGATGAATACCCGACTTTTGTATCAACATGGACAGGACTGGAGGAGATTATGCTGAGTGAAATAAATCAAGCAGAGAAAGACAATTAACATATGGTTTCGCTTACTTGTGGAACATAAGGAATAACATGGAGGACATTAGGAGGAGGAGAGGAAAAGTGAGTTGGGGTAAATTGGAGGGGGAGACGAAAGGTGAGAGACTGTGGATTCTGAGGAAAAAAACTGAGGGTTTTGGCGGGATGGGAGGATGGGTGAGCCTGGTGACGGGTATTCAGGAGGGCACGTATTAGATGGAGCACTGGGTGTGGTGCATAAACAATGAATCTTGGAACATGAAAAAAATAAAATTAAATTAAGATGTTAAAAGAAAAAAAAAGATTATCAGCCACAGATATGGAGCTTCCAAATCAGCCAACAATGCAATGATGTTTTCTTGAAACTACACATGTGAGCCTTGGCAAGGTCCAGAGTGAAAAAATATTAGAGGCAGGTGACCAACACCCCTTCGTGTGACAGGACATCTTCTCTGCACCCTGCTTCACTTGGGATGTCCTTCAAGGAGAATGCTAGGGGTACCTTGAATTGAGGTGCTTACCAGGGTATTTCTAACATAAGCAAGACTCGGAAAGGCACAAGAGTGTTCGCGTGTGGAGTGTTTGGCACTGTGCAGGGGGGGAAAATAGGTTAAAATATCACAGGAAATGAAAGAGAAGTTACTCCTGAGATGAAGTTGAATGTGAGAATTTAATTACTAAGAGCAAGAAAAGAGTCGTTCATTTAGGAGTCTCCTAGGAGGTGACCTCATTTCTTTGTCTACTCTCCAGTGGCTGGAATGCTGTTTAAACCAACGGCCAAGAGGAATTTAAAAATTAACTGTACTAAAAACTGTTTTGACATACAAGCACCTAAAACAAACACATATTCACACCCACCCTAAGGTCAAAGTTTGCAAAACTAAAAAGATATTTACTGGGAAACAAAATGAATCGTATTCACATTTGGAAAAGAGGACACTAAGGTGTCATCTTGACATTTCAGAAGCGAAAAGAAGTATTTGCCAGTGTTTGATTTTTATTCCTAGGGGTCGCCTTTTGTGATCCCTTAGCTAGGAAACAGGAAATGGAGTTTATCATCCAGAAACTCCTTTCAGATGAGATAAATGTCCGCACTTACGGAACTTTGTATTCAAAATAATGTCTTAGCTCAAGACTGAGAGTACAAGGCCCTTGGTTGGAATCCCAGCTCTGCTAGGTACTTAGGTGACCATGGATAATGATTTAACCATTCTAAATCTCAATTTTGTCATCTTTAAAATAGGGATGATGATGAAGACAGACACCTACAGCATAATTTATTTACAAAGGGCTTAGCTCCATGCCCAGCGCAGGGTAAGCATTCGAATGATTATCATCATTCCTCTAGTCATATTGTGTTTATAAACTAAGAGATTTAGAAGTGTCCCTGTCATTTTCTGATATGTAAAGATCATACAGAAATAGCTGAAATGTTCTGGCCTGAATAAAGGACATATGGTATCACTTAGAGATGCACTATTCTGAATCTTAATTCTTGATTCTGATCCCTCAGCTGGGACCACTCTCCTTTTGAAGTAGCTCTCCTGTCTCTTAGCTACCCTAGTGCCCTCTCTCCAGTGAAAAACTAAAAATACACTAAGTAAACAGAGTACAAGCTATTGGTTTATTTTTAAATTTTCTAGATTCCCTTGGAAACATAACCATCTCCCGTCAGCATATCAGCTCCCTCTGAAGAATACAGCCAGAGAGGTTCCATGTGGAACAAACTGAGAATCCCATGACCCAACACCAGTCTCTAGCTCATGACTCAATGCAGTGTTGCAGGTCTCAAGTGAAGGACATTCCAAAGGTTCCCACCAGTATGAGTTCTGGAGGCATGGACAAGCTTCTGGAAGAATAAGAAACACTCCCCCATAGAGCCCATTGGTCCACCACTGATTGCTAAGGTATGTGGTGTTGCAAGAGGGACTGTGCGGCCAAGCACACTGTTTCTTCATGGTTTCCTTTCGCGCTGGGGCAATGTCTAGGGGAAAAGGCTACTTCACAATCACAGAGAAAATGGAATAATCCATTCTGACATAACTGGAAAACTAGATGGAAAGAGATTCCTCGGTTACTTAAAATGTTCTAGGTTAGAGAAAGAAGGAATTCCTGCCAATGAACAAATACCTGTAGTTTTGTCACAAGACAAAACTACAGATATCAAAACTGATTTTTAAAATGTTCTAGGGGCGCCTGGGTGACACCATTGGTTAAGCGTCCAACTCTTGGTTTCGGCTCAGGGAGTGATCTCGGGCTTGTAGGATTGGGCCGGCATGGGGGCTCCATGCTCAGTGCAGAGTCCACTTTGGATTCTCTCTCCCTCTCCCTCTGCCCCATCTGCTCGTACTCTCTCACTCCGACTCTCAAATGGATAAATAAATATTTTAAAATTTTTTAAAAAATAAAAGGTTCTAAATAAAATATTAACAAATAGAATCTAGGAGTAGATTTAAACAGCAATACACCATGACTATGAGTGTGTATTCCAATCATGCAAAGGTAGCTAAATATTAGGAAATCTAAGTTAATATTGACCAAAGAGGGGGAAAGCATATGATCCTATAGTAGATATCAACAATTCTTAACATTTAGTGTCCATTCCTGATAAATGCTCTTTGTGAAATGGGATTTGGTGAATGACTTCCTTAATAGCAAGGCATATCTTTTTTTTTTTGGACACAAAGATAGAGAGTACAAGTAGGCAGAGCAGCAGGCAGAGGGAGAGGGAGAAGCAGGCTCTCCGCTGAGCAGGGAGCCTGATGTGGGGCTCGATCCCAGGACCCTGCGGTCATGACCCAAGCCAAAGGCAGGCAGCAGCTTAACCAACTGAGCCACCCAGGCACCCCTCTTTTTTTTTTTAAGACTTTATTTATTTATTTATTAGCCAGATAGAGCACAAGTAGAGGGAGAGGCAGGCAGAGGGAGAAGCAGACTCTCTGCTAAGCAGGGAGCCCAATATGGGGCTCGATCCCAGGATCCTGAGATCATGACCTGAGCTGAAGGGAGATGCTTAACCGACTGACCCACCCAGGCATCCCTATCAAAGCATATATTGTTTTAAGATTTTATTTATTTGAGAGAGAGAATGAGAGAGAGCAAGCATGAGAGGGGGAAGGTCAGAGGGAGAAGCAGACCCCCTGCTGAGTAGGGAGCCTGATGCAGGACTCCAGGATCATGACCTGAGCCAAAGGCAGTCACTCAACCAAATGAGCCAATCAGGCACTCTCAAGATGTATCTTAAATCAAAAGTCAATATCATCCTTGGTGATAATGTCTATGACATTGTTCTTATGTGATAGATACTCCAATTAGACAAGAGAACAAAATAAGAGTTTTAAATATTGGAATAAAGAAGATAAATTATCATTATTTACAGATAATACAAATTCTAAGATTCAGCAGATAATTATTAAAAAGTCCAAAAAGTTCTCATGATATATTAACATTCAAATATCACAAGTTTCACAGTGTATTAAAATATAACCCCAAATCCATTTGTAAAAATACAAAAACATGAAATCACACAAATAAATTTGAATTATATGAAAAAGCAGAAAATTCCCAAGAAATATAAAATAATAGGTAACTAAGTGAAAAGGTATATGCTATGAATAAATCTTCAGTATGGTTGTAAAAACATAAATTCTTCCAAAATAATCCAAGAAATCATTTTATTTCTTGTCAAAATCCCAACATTATATTTGTGGGAGGGAGTGTCCCACTGCAGAGTAAAAAGGTGATATTTCAAATCTGTGATTGGGAAAAGATAAACACATAAATAATTGTGCTATTATCACTGCAATGAATAGCAGGAGAGATAAACACAGGTTTGGTGAGAAATATTTTAAATAAAATGTAGGCTCTTGTTTCACTCATTACTCAGAGCAAATTCCAAACACAACAAATATTTTAAAGTAAAAACTAAAATTATGTAAGACCAAAAAGGACGACTCTACAAGTACTTCTATAATCTTGGGTGGAAGGTCTTTCTGAGCGCATCATGAAAACTGGTAATCACAAAAGATTGATAACCTCGACTGTGAACGAGAACTTTCCAATAGCCAAACAAACAAAAGCTTATAAATAAAGCTGAAAGACAAAGGAATAATGTGGGAAAATATGTGTAGTACAAATTACAAGGAATCTGCTACTACTCTAACAAAAAGAGTTGGGCAATTAAGAATAAATCATTCCTCCTTCCAAGTTAAAAAAAAAAAAAAAGAACAGTAGGTTCATCAAAAGAAATAAAACAAAAATAGTAATTCGAAAAGATACATACACCTCATGTTTATAGTGGCATTATTTACAATAGTCAAGATATGGAAGTAGCCCAGTGTTCACCCATAGATGAATGGATAAAGAAGATGTAGGATATTTCTACATGGAATATTACTCAGCCACAAAAAAGGAATGAACTCTTGCCATTTGCAATGACATGGCTGGAGCTATAGGGTATTCTGCTAAGCAAAATAAGTCAGAAAAAGACAAATACCACATGATTTCACTCATATGTGGAATTTAAGAAACAAAATGAACAAAGAAAAAAGATAAACAGCAAAAAATATAGTTTCTACAGCTGATAAAATTTTTTCTCCTGACTCCACTGACCTCTGAAGAAAAAGGGAGGAAGTATGACCAGCGGCAGTTCCTACCATCACTCCTACCAGGATTCTTCCAGTGCCCTTCACACACATATCCCCCCCACATATGCACACATGCAACACACCATACATACACACACACCCCACATATATATGTTCACATGCAACACACACACATGCACACACACACACACACACATACACGTACCACCTTGGGCAGTTTACTGAGGAATCACACCTGTGTCCTTGTAGCCTGTTCCTTACTAGTGTACTGCTCAGCTCTTTCTTAAGCTTTATGTTCTTTCTAAATCCAGAATACTGCCCAGGGATGTGGTCGAGGAGGGGGCAGTTCTGCCTGCCCTCCACAGTGGAATCAGTACATAGAGAAGCATGCATAGCTGCCTATTTCCTGGTTCAAGTCATAGGAAGGGCTCTCTTCCCTTTGCACAAGGGCTCTGTGTTTGTGAAACAAAGCCAGAGTGTGCAATGAGCTGATTCCGCTATGAGGTTGTCGGTCTGCGTCTTTGATGCTGCTAGGAAATCCCCTTCCTTCCCCAGTTTTGTCCGTCTTCACGGGTGATTTAGCAACAGGTTCTGATTATGAGTGACTGCTCTGTAGGTCACTATGAACCATAAACTGCCACACAACAACTTGTCTATTCACGGTGACAAAAATTCCACAGAATATATATAATCAAACAAGACGGTCCCTGTGTTTACAGTGCGGAGGCCAACACTGACTCCAGTGCATGGTTGCTCAAAATATTGTTGGAGTCTCTCTTTGGGGTTTGCCATCAGAGCCCACAGCATGTTGGTTTTGGTATTCTGAATGCACAAGTGAAATCCTTTTTAGATTGTATCTGATTTTTGGAAATAGGTAAAAGCCATTTGCCACATTCTCCAACTTATAAAAGGAATGCGCAACTGGTTAAGTTTTAATGATATCTATCTTATATGTATATAGGATATTTTCATCCTATATAGAGGCAGACAGGGACAGAGAAAACTATAAGGTAGCAAAACTAGTTGATGCTCTGTGATAGGTCATGAACACATTCTGAAGGCAACTCCCAAAGGGAAATTCTAAAAACTCTTTTAAACACTAATTGCATCCCAAGTGACTAATCTGATTTGTTTTGGGGAAAACCATAAACATCTGGTTTGCTTTTGGGGAAAAGTCACATGAAAGTCACAATTTGTCTAGCTGATGCTTTCTTCTTTCTAAATGTTTTGAAAGGCTTAATAAGCAAATCTTCCCCTTCCTCTACCTACCTCCTTGCCCTCTTCAATACCAGCCAATCCAGTGCTCCATTACCTCCTCCATGTTTTCTTTCATAATGTCTCCCTTACATTGGACCTTCCTCTCTAGCTCCTCCTTTGTGATCTTTAACATATCTCTTACTGAAATTTCATGACTCTGTTCACAGAGTGAACCTGCCCCCATTACTGGAATTTCCCCTCTGGTCTTCTCTGCCTGACAAAACCCTCCCAATCCTCCAAGGTCCAGCCCCAAATCCACCCAAGTAATGGACTTGCTGGCCTCCTGCTTTGCTCCCTATCATTCTGCTTGTCACTCTGACCCACTGTGTAGTGTAGGAACTCCATCCCAGGTGGCACTCAGTCAGATATCTGCTGGGTGTTGTGAAATGAAGGTTGGATTGATCTCTCGATCACAGGGGAAATTCAGGGTCAAAATGAAAGGGAAAAAAAATCAGTTTGTTTCAGTTGGGCTAACATCCAATTTGCTGAGAATGAATGATAAATTAACAACAGATGGGACTGAATTTTACACTTCCAGTCTCATTCCTTTGAAACTCTAAGGGGAAGCTTCCCCGGCACACTCCATATGGGCGACATACATCAAGCCCTCCTTTGGGTTGAAGAAATAGGACTCAGAGAGATATGATCAATTGAAAGCCATCAATTAGGGAAGACTAGTGGTAGGCAAAATAATAATAATAATAATAATAATAATAATATCTGGGAATAGAGAGATTGAAGACACACCCTGTGTGAGCCAGGATGATAATCACACCTCACCTTTAGATAGGGAAAACACTGGTCAGCTGTCTGATGTTCACCCAGCTCCCAACTCCAATGTTCTCAGGTTCTTCATTGGTTGCTCCATTTTCGGTAGTGCAGGAAAAACTAAAATACAGGTATGACTTCCAGAGAAAAACATCGGCAGACTTGTTGGGCATTGTCTGATCATTTTTCCCCTTCTGGAAAGAGCTTACAGTTTTTCTTACTGATGGATAAGACTTTCACATAGTAGGCTTCATCACTCTTTTATTAACCATGCTTATTGCAAACAGGTTTTCCCCAAATGGTTAGACATTTATTCCCACCCTTCCCTAATAATCCGTCCTTCACCAGTAATTTGAAATGGCCCCTCGAGCTTTATACTCAGCAGGGAGGACTGCCAATAACCCACGGCTCCGAATGTCTCACAGGCTGTAAAGGTGGGCTCACGGGTGGGCCCAGAATACTCCAAACCAATCGGACGGTGACATTCGGAAAATCAGCAGTTAAAGATCAACTGACCAAACAAACAAACAAACAAACAAAACCCTGTGGTGATTCAATAAGTTTATTCCAGGGAATCACCATCATCATCATCATCTATACACCTAGAGTATTAGAGTATGTGGCCTAACTATTTGGAGCATTTCCAAAAAGATAGCAAGACAGACTAACTTAGGCTATGGTTTCTTTCACTGTGCATCAAACCTCATCCCTTTGTGTTATGGTTTAAAAAAAAAAAAGTTTCCTTTCGCTATAAGCATTCGCTCTAAATCCTATAAAAATAGATGTAAACAACTCTAAGGACCTATCACCACCCTCCGAGTGACGTTCCCAAGGAGCCTCCTCGGGATTAGATGGGAATTCCCTGAGCTCAGAGCGTTTTGGAGGCTCCCTGCTGAAACGCGTGCATGTGAGTATAGCTGGTCACCCTCCGCTTCAGACTTGGGTCTCGGGCTTTCATTTCACTCAGAAAGTATCTGCTCAAAATAAGTTCTTTTTCCTGTTGCTCAGTTCAAGTGCCCTATTTTACTTCTGGTTTTTCAGCAGGCAGCATGGTGGTTGACCAAGCAAGCAATTATGCAAAGCAGAAGTCCTACAGCAAGGAAAGTCCATTTGGAAACTTTGTCAGTTTCCTAAAACGCAGGCTAACTTGCAGTGGTAGCTGAGAGGTTCTATGAATCCTGTGTTCTTGGGAAACCGGCGACGTCCCAGGGATTAAGGGCAACGATGTGGGTGACCAGCTGAGGAAAGCTGTATGGGGAACGAAGGGCCAGGTGGCAACCCACCTGGCAGGCAGAGGTCGAGGACGGTGAGCTGCCTGGTCAACCTTAGAAAGCTAAGTGTGCAGTACGATCAATACAGACCACACTCCAGGCCACCTCCCAAAGCTGCCTGTCAACTCCCCAAGGCTGTTCGGCTTCGTGCATCCTTCCAGGAAGGCAGACTGCCTGTTTCCCTCCAGAAATGGGTCACTTCCTTTGATTTCAGTTATAAGTCCTGATCTGTCTATGCTTGACTCTCACTGAGGCTCACCTGCTCTCCCGGCTGTCTCTCCACTATGGGTTCCAGCTCTGCACCTAACTCCAACCCCATCCGAGCGGCCTCTCCATGAGGCCTGCAGGCGTCAGCAGCAGCAGCAGCCTGCAGGTAGAGGGAGAGGAAGCCAGAGACATGGCTGCAGAAATGAGGGGAAAGGCAGGAAAGCCACTGACACCAGAGGTGTGTTACAGCTGGAGACGGAGAGGTAGTCTTGTGAGATCAGTCTGGGGGCTGGTCCCTTTGCCTTTGTGGAGTTCCTTCAGTCCCCACTTAGTCCAGCAAATTGTTTCAGATGCACCAAACTCAGACTGAGAGTAAGGCCGGATGGCTGTGCATTCATTTTCCAGGAGAAACCCAGTAAGAATATTGGTGAACACAGATCACAGGCGGTCAAGTCAGACTCAGCGGCTTTGCACTCTTGGCCGCAAGCTGGAGACAGGCTGGATTTTTGGAGCCTGACAGCCCCGTGTGCCATCTCCTATGCACACTGTGGACAGTTACATCCTCTGGCCCAGGACCGGGACATAGCCTTCCTTGCTCAGCTCAGGACTTGCTCTACCCAGCCACTGCCCCTTCCTAGGCTCTGTGATAACAATGCCCCTGTCCTGGGCATTGCCCTTTCTTAACTAGAAGGCAGCATGTTGGAGATCCTCCCCGTGTCCCTGACCATCACCAGCATAGCAGAGCCCCTCAAAGCACCAGGGCCCTGGATTCACCTGGTGCTCATCTCTGTGAGATCCCAAGCCACAGCGATCACCCCCCAAAATGCCAAGTCCCCTTAGCTCTTGGAACTCAGGCCTCTTTCAAGTTCTTGGGTCCACTCTTCACCGTAAGTCATGGCTGGTGGCCAAGAGTTGTGACTGCTTTCCCCTCAGCTATACGTACCTACTACCAAGTCCTTGGCCAGGGAGGATCCTGGGGGCTGGGGATGACCTTTGTGCTCTCCAGCTCTGATCCAGGGAGCTCTCTCCACCCTCTGGAAGCCCTGAGTCTTGTCAATGTTGCCTTACCCTGTCCAGCCCACCAAGTCTCAGGATGGCCACCTCCAGGGACCATAGGAGAGAGCTAACCCTCCAGGGCTACACACTACCTCTCTCAAGCTTGGCAGAGATAGACATTTTCAGGCCAAGTTCACAAACCTCGAATCCTGCTAACCCAAAGGCTAGGATATAGGACACAGGCCTATGCACCCAGGGAAATGGTACCCTTTCCCTCCCCCAAATCTCTGTGCCTCACTCAAGTGAATGCCATTCAGTCAAAAATGAGAAAGCAGCCTTACAGACCCAGCTGCCTTCCTAAAATCTCTGGGTTGTTGGTCATTTTTACTCCCAGCAGCCCTGGCACGTCTCCCTAGAGAGAACAGAATTTTGCCCTACGTTTTGTTTTTTTTAAGATTTTATTTATTTATTTATTTCTCAGAGAGAGAGAGAGCACGTGAGAGCGCGCGCACAAGCAGGCAGAGTGGCAGGCAGAGGCAGAGAGAGAAGCAGGCTCCCTGCTGAGGGAATGGATCCTAGGACCCTGGGATCATGACCTGAGCCAAAGGCAGTGGCTTAAGCAACTGAGCCATCCAGGAGTCCCGCCCTAGGGTTTTGTTATAAAGTCAAAATAGCCCAATCAGAAGGACCCAGTAAAACTGTCGTGAGGTTTAAAGTTCACAATTGAGGGGTTTTTTTTCTTTAGCAACTTGTGGTAGGCAGAATTCTAAAATGGCCCGCAATCCCTGCCCCCTAGTGTCCACAGCCTATATAACCTTCCCCTCCCCCACCCCCACGCCCACACCCCTCCCACTCCTGGCCTCATCCTCCTGGTGGGACTTCCTTCTAATGACAGAATAGAGAGAAGATGAAAGATTTTTGCAGATGTAATTAAGGTTCCCAACTGGTTGATTTTTAGATAGTTAAAAGGGAGAGAGATTGTCCTGGGTGGGCCTGACTTAGATGAAAGCCCTTTCAAAGAGGGACTCTGTCCTTCCAGCCATCGTAGATTGTCTTTGCTGGCTTGGAGGATCAGGCAGTTGTGTTCAGGAAGCCCACGAGGCAGACGACTGCAGTAGGAGCTATAGGTGGCATCTAGGACCTGAGCCACCAGCCATGAGCCAGCAAAATGTTGGGACCTTCTGCCATACAACCACAAGGAAATGAACACTGCCAACCATCTAAATAAGCATGGGAGAGAAATTTTCCTCAGTCGAACCTCCAGATGAAAATGCGCCTTGACTGCAGTCTTGTCGTACCTATAATCCAACTAGACTATACCAACTAGACTATAATCCTGACCCATAGAAAGTGCGGCAGGATAAATGTGGACTGTTTGAAGCCCCTACATTTGTGGTCATTTGTTGCCTAGCAAATAGAAAACTAATACATGGCTACAAGCATATGTAGCCTTTGCTATACTTCTCTTACAGATAGTTCATGTTCTAGTTTCTGGTTGTCCCCCAAAATCACATGCCCAGAGATTCCCAAAAAACTTTTGGAGAAAAATCACTCCATCGCTACTGTGCAACAAGGAAAAATACACCGAATAATAATAAGATTTGTGAAATTTTCAGGCCATATATATATATAAATTTGATGTTAATGGCTGATAACAGAATTATGGAGGAAAATACTTTTGTTTAAAATAATACCTTGGTGAGGCACTTGGGTGGCTCCGTCGGTTAAGCCCAACTCTTGATTTTGGCTCCAGTCATGATCTCAGGGTCATGAGATCAAGCTACATATTGGGTTCCATGCTCAGCAGGGAGTCTGCTTGAGGATTTGCTCTCTCCCTGTCCCTTTGCCCCTCCCCCCAACACGGTCTCTCTAAAATAAATAAATAAATCTTAAAAAGGAAATAAAATAATACTTTGGTAACAGCAACAAAAAAAAAAAACTTTGGTAAACTATTTGGGTAAAGGTTAATGCTTACAGCATAGATTAACAACAACAAAAAAAGGACATAGCTATATTGTTCTGTATTTCAGGAATTTAGGAAGTCTGATAAAGAGCGAAGATGGGAAGGGAAGAGAACTTTGAAGAACAAGGATAACTAATAATCCATTTGTAATTTGCACGTCTAAAATATAATACTCTCCGTAGTGGGCAGAATAAGGGTCCCCAAAGATGTCCATGCACCAGAAGCTGCAGCTATGTTCTCTTCCACAGCAAAGGAAACATTCTAGATGTGATTAAGAAATCTATTCTTCCAAGAGCTTGCAGAAGCATCACAGTACTGCCCATATGCTATCAGCCCAGAGAGACTCACAACAGACTTGGGGAACTATAAACTAATAAATGTGGGAGCAAGATGGCGGAGAAGTAGCAGCTGAGACGGCATCAGGTAGCAGGAGATCAGCTAGATAGCTTATCAAAACATTGCGAACACCTACAAATCCAACGGGAGATCGGAGAGAGGAAGAACAGCAATTCTGGAAACAGGAAATCGACCACTTTCTGTAAGGTAGGACTGGCGGAGAAGTGAATCGAAAGCAACGGGAGGATAGACCGCGGGGGAGGGGCCGGCTCCCGGCAAGCGGCGGAGCCACGGAGCACTAAATCGGGACTTTTAAAAATCTGCTCCACGGAGGGACATGGCTCCAGAAGCTAAACCGGGGTGAAGCCCACGCGGGGTCAGCATGGCCCCAGGTCCCGCAGGGTCACAGAAGGGTGTCTGAGTGTCACAGAGCTAGCAGGTGTCGGAGCGGGAAGCCGGCTACAGAGACAGAGCCGAGGAGTGAGCTCTCAGCTCGGGGTTACCTTGAACCGGCCGCAGGCTGGGTGAGCTCGGAGCGCGGCCAGAGACGAGGGATATGGAGTAGCCGGGGCTTTTCTCTGAGGAGTGGAGCCCCTATTCTCAGCTCTTCCGGGCCGGAGACTAGGAGGCCGCCATTTTCATTCCCGTCCTCCGGACTCTACGGAAGGCGCTCAGGGAACAAAAGCTCCCGAAAGCGAAACCGAGCGGATTACTCAGCCCGGCCCCTGGTAAGGGCGGTGCAGCTCTGCCTCGGGCAAAGACATTTGAGAATCACTACAACAGGCCCATCCCCCAGAAGAACAAAAGAAATCCAGCCAAGACCAAGTTCACTTAACAAGGAGAGCAGTGGAACTCCAGAGGAGGAGAAAGCAATGTGCGGAATTCATGGCTTTCTCCCCATGATTCTTTAGTCTTGCAGTTAATTCAATTTTTTCTTTAAAGGGCATTTTCCTAGGGTCTTTGCCACCCTTTTAGTATTTTATTTGCTCCTTCATATAAT
>PISX010033587.1:0-14927 GCA_004024625.1 Mellivora capensis | reverse complement strand
ATCAAAAGCTTTTGCACAGCAAAGGAAACAGTCAACAAAACCAAAAGACAACTGACAGAATGGGAGAAGATATTTGCAAACGACATATCAGATAAAGGGCTAGTGTCCAAAATCTATAAAGAACTTATCAAACTCAACACCCAAAGAACAAATAATCCAATCAAGAAATGCGCAGAGGACATGAACAGACATTTCTGCAGAGAAGACATCCAGATGGCCAACAGACACATGAAAAAGTACTCCACATCACTAGGCATCAGGGAAATACAAATTAAAACCACAATGAGGTATCACCTCACACCAGTCAGAATGGCTAAAATTAACAAGTCAGGAAATGACAGATGCTGGCGAGGATGTGGAGAAAGGGGAACCCTCCTACACTGTTGGTGGAAATGCAAGCTGGTGCAACCGCTCTGGAAAACAGCATGGAGGTTCCTCAAAAAGTTGAAAATAGAACTACCCTATGACCCAGCAATTGCACTACTGGGTATTTACCCGAAAGATACAAACGTAGTGATCCGAAGGGGCACGTGCACCCGAATGTTTCTAGCAGCAATGTCTACAATAGCCAAACTATGGAAAGAGCCTAGATGTCCATCAACAGATGAATGGATAAAGAAGATGTGGTGTATATACACGATGGAATACTATGCAGCCATCAAAAGAAATGAAATCTTGCCATTTGCAACGACGTGGATGGAACTAGAGGGTATCATGCTTAGTGAAATAAGTCAATCAGAGAAAGACAACTATCATATGATATCCCTGATATGAGGAAGTGGAGATGCAACATGGGGGACGACGGGGGCAGAAAAAGAAGAAAAGAAACAAGATGGGATTGGGAGGGAGACAAACTATAAGTGACTCAATCTCACAAAACAAACTGAGGGTTGCTGGGGGGAGGGGGATCAGGAGAGGCGAGTGGGGTAATGGACATTGGGGAGGGTATGTGCTATGGTTAGTGCTGTGAAGTGTGTAAACCTGGCGATTCACAGACATGTACCCCTGGGGATAAAAATATGTTTATAAAAAATAAAAATTAAAAAAAAATTTGAACTGATATTTCACAAAAGAAAATACACAGTGTCAAATAAATAAATGTAGAGATGCACAATATCATTGGTCATCAGAAAAACAGAAATTACAACTACAGTGAGCTATCACTACATAAATACTCAAATGGCTTAAAATAAAAGGACTGACAGTATCAAGTGTTAAAGAGAATGTGTAGCAACAGGAACTCTCACACACTGCTGGCAAAAATATATAATGGAGCAAATATTTTGGAAAACAAATTGTTTATAACCCTGCATTTAATCCTAATTCAAAATGAAAAGGAATTGATTATTGAAACACATAAGGATGTAGGTAAATATCAAGAGTATTATACTGAGCAAGAGGATTCAGACACAAAAGAGCACATATTATACGATTCCAGGCATATAATACCTAGAACAGGCAAACCAACCTATAGTGGCAGAAATTAGATCAGCAGTTGACTGGGTTGAGGAATGGAGAAGATTGCAAAAGGCACATAGGAACATTCTGGAGAGAAAGAAATATTCTATTTCTTGGTTGTGATTGTTACATTGATATATAACTTTAGCAAAACTCAAACTGTACTCTTAATACGATGCACTTACTTATATGTAAATTATACTTCAGTAAAGTTGAACTTAAAGAAAAATACCATAAAAACACACCACAAACAACAATTAGAATGGTTAATTTTGAGAGGATCAATCATAGGTAAATAGATCATGAGTCCCTTCTGTTGGAGAGAATGTTTAGCACCTGGAAATTCTATATATTTCTGTTGGAAGTGGAAAATGGCGCAATCACTTTATAAAACATACAGCTTTTAATAGAGTTAAAAATACACATAAAGTATGATGCAGTAATACCATTATGAGGCCTTTACTTAAGAGAAATAAAAATGTATCCATCAAACGGCCTATATGAAAATGTTCATAGCATCTTCGCCCCTAATATCCTCAAACTGGAAATGATTCAAAGATTCGTCAGTAGCTGAAGAGATAAACAAGTTGCATATATTTCATATATTGATACAACAGAATATTAATTATAGAAAAGGACAAACTGATATGTGCAACTGTTTCATGTATGAAACTTTCAGTTTCACATATGAAACTGAAAACACTATGCGGGGCAAAAGAAGCCAGACAAAAAAATTGTTCAAAATGAATAATTTCACATGATTCCATTCTAATTCTAGAACAGAAAAACTAATATTTAATAATAAAAATGATATCAAATGCACACACTTGCATGCTGATGTTTGTAGCAATTTTGTTTTTTATTGCTAAAGCTTAGCAGCAAGAAAAATGTCCTTCAGCAGGTGAATGAATAAGTAAACTATGGTAAATAAATTGTGCAGAAAAGAAATGAGCTACCGGGGCACCTGTGGCTCAGTGGGTTAAGCCTCTGCCTTTGGCTCAGGTCATGATCCCAGGTCCTGGAATCTAGCCCCGCATCAGGCTCTCTGCTCAGCAGGGAGCCTGCTTCTTCCTCTCTTGCTGCCTGCCTCTCTGCCTACTTGTCTTCTCTCTGTGTCAAATAAATAAATAAAATCTTTAAAAAAAAAAAAGAAATGAGCTACCAACCCATGAAAAGACATGGAGGAAACTTAAATGCATATTACTAAGTGAAAGAAACCAATCTGAAAAAGCTATGTACTGTATGATTCCAAATATATGACACTTTGGAAAAGGCCAAATTTATTTATTTATTTATACATATATATATGAAATGTAAGTTTGGAAAATATATATATATATAAAGATATATATATTAGAAATAAAATGTTGGAATTATTATTATATAATATATATTATATATATGAAATATAATGTTGAATATAGAAATATAATGTTGGAAAATACCTTTTTTTAACCATGAAGTTAAATTTCTAAGCACATTAATACACTATAGTTCAAATCCTTGGTGTGTTTTGCTTTAACAAAAGTCAGCACCAGGCTGAATCATTGACGATTCTTATTTAAAGTCTTTTCTTGCTGCTGTGGGATCCCATGACTTTCCAGGGTTCATTCATAACTACCAACGGTTTCTCCCTATTTTCAAAGTAATACTGTTACATCTTCTTTCTCTAGCTCTCTGTGTCTCTTTCTCTGTCTCTCTCTCCCCTTTCCTATCCTTCTTTCTCTTTCTCTCCCTCCTCCCTTACACCCCTTCCTTTTCCCTTCCCACTCTCTCTCTTTCTCTGTTGGTCAACCTAGAAATTTCAATATAATTCCTGAAAACTAGAACACTAAGATATAGCTAGTTTTGAAAACCTACACCATATTAAATAAATTATTTTACAAAGAACTCTATGAGGCTTTTAGTCATTTTTAAAAATTATACTAGAATTCTGTGTCCTGGCTACCATTTAACCTGATGAAACAGGGGCTAAGCAATATGGAAAATGTTTTTTATGGTAATAATATTTTCCCTGAATTTAAGTTCCTAAAACTTAAGTGATGGATGTTAACTCAATTATTGTAGCAATCATTTTTCAGTTTATATATATATCAAATCATTATGCTATACACCTAAAATTAACAATTAGTCAATTATATCTCCATTTAATTAACACATTAACTCAAAGGGCATGTGTAAGGTGAAAAACGATGAATCAATATTCGTATTACATTCCCCATGTATTCAGCTAAATCTTATTATCCAGAACTATTAAGGAATTATTCATATTA
Organism: Mellivora capensis; assembly: GCA_004024625.1. NCBI lineage: Eukaryota > Metazoa > Chordata > Mammalia > Carnivora > Mustelidae > Mellivora > Mellivora capensis. The sequence continues at coordinate 11,196 of PISX010033587.1, read as the reverse complement.
TTCATGCTGCAAATTAAATTGCTTATCATAAACCTCATTTTAATCTTTCAGAACTAGAAAAGTCAAAATTGTTGCTTTCTGATCATAATACTGAATAAAAGCATTATTATTATTATTAATGGATGGAGTGGTAATTGGGAATATTTGTAATTAATTTTCCATAACAAACTACACTTTTGATTACTCACAAATATTCTATTACTTCATGACTCAAATATTTGCTCTTTTTGTTAACTTTATGATGCCCATTTTTTAAGATCTCATCACCTCCAGAAATGAAATTCCTATCATCAATCAATCTTATTACTTGCCAATTAAACTCAAACTTAAATTTCCATACCTGGCCTATTGTCCCTCCAAAAATAGAATATGATGGGAAATGGTTGCTACTCTTGACTAAAAGTAGATACAATCTATAATAAATTATCCATTATCTACCTGTAAAACCAAAGCATAAATAACTGTAAACTGAGAAGTGTGAGTTCAAACATTTTAATAACAAAAGCACCTTTCAATCTATACCTCCATACATCTTTGATCCATTCATCCCCTAGACCCAATCAGTAAAATCTTCCTACATGTTAAAATAAAGGTCAGCAAGTGTTGGTAAAGGACCAGATAAATTTTGCAGGGCACATAATAGCCTCCATTACATATTTTCCTTAGATTTTTTTCTTTATTTTTTAAACAACACTTTAAAAATGTTAAAACCACACCTAGTTCACAAGGCATAAAAAAGGATAGAATACCATCATGGTTTTAAATTGAATGGTAAATTCATTATCAAAAAGTTGTCCCTCTAAGTATGTGATTTTTAATATTTTAATTTTTAACATTTTTTAAAATATGACCTACAGTCTATATATCTTCTCAGGATCCTCTACCTCTGAAGTTATAATGGCTGGGGCTGTGTAGTGGTTCAGCTGCCATACAGAGAAACCCAAAATTTCAGTGCTTTTATTTAGACAGCAGTTTCAGTTTTACTAGTATAAGTTTTTATTAGCAGTTGGGGGTGGAAGTTTTTGTCACAGAATCATTCAGGACCCTAGGCTGAAGGAAATTCTATTATCTTCAACACATACTTTACAAATCCTGAGAACACCTGAGCATTGACATATGGTTATCAGGTTTGGGTAGAGAGAGAGAATTGCGGGTGGGAAGTATCTTCTTGGCAACCAAGGTTGGAGGTCCACATTCTATTTGGATGAACTCAGTCATGTGTCCACATCGATTCGTGAGAGGCAGGATAGTGGAGTCACACTGGGCATCTAAAAGGGAGAAGCAATAAATAGCTATAGCAATAAATATCTAATATCTGACTTAGGTACATAGAGACAAATAAATGAAACTAATAAACTAAATATACCATAAATTTCCATTAATAAAAAGATATTTCATTATTAACAGAAATTTGATTTTAAGCCAAATTTTCTACAAATCAAACATTTTCTTAAACAAAAGATACCTTTAGATAAATTAATTTAGATGAACTTTTTCTAATTTTATAATGAGAGAGAGAAAGAAAAGAAGAAAGAGAGGAAGGAAGGATGGAAGGAAGGAAAAAAGGGAGGGAGGAAGGAAGGGAGGAAGAAAGGAGGAAAGAAAGGAAGGGAGGGAGGAAGAAAGAGAGGGAGGGAGAGAGAGAAAAAGAGAACTTCTCATTTTTGGGTCATAGTAAATTCCAGAAACATAAACCAGATATTAATAAACAGCCACATTAATAATTCAGTGAAGTGATAAGAGAGACAGAGTCTGAATATCTTTATGTTAGACATTTATGTGTAATTGACAATCTTCATATCCAATATGGAATAATCATTATTTATGTCTGTTAGTAAAGTTAATTCATCCAAGACTGAGCCCTTCCCCTTGGCCTGTCAGAGAAATAGTTGTTGTCTCACAAAGCTCCATGTAAAGTAAATTTAACACCATGATTAAGGTACACAATTCTGGTCATCTAAAAGATGTGGACCCTAATCCTGAACATGCCAGGGGAAGATCTGTCAAAAAACACCTGGAGTCAAGTTTCTGTCCTATGAAATGGCTGTTGGAAAGGTCAGATTCTGATCTTACAGCGTAGAAGCCCCACAGCCATGAGGTCAGGAGTCTTCTCCCAGGGCTGTCAGCCTGCCCTTCTAGACCTTGTGAGGCTCTGGAATAAATGAGCAACTTGAGTTTCCCCAGTGAATGCAGCAGGGACAGCCAGGAAGGGGGGCACTACTGAACCATCACACTGACTTGCAAGACAATGTTATTTTTTCTTACATACTTTTAATTTTTAATTTATTTTACAATGTAAAGCTTACCTTAGAATTTATAATTCCTTCCATTCATTTTTCTCCTTTATCCTCTTAATATTTTTAATTTTACTTTTATCAGATTGGGAGTTTTTAAAAGGGAGAGGTAAGTATAGATGTGAGGTGAAAGAAAAAAAGAACCATGAAACTAAATATACCATAAATTTCCATTAATAAAAAGATATTTCATTAGTTCCATTTTAGTGTTGTACCATAGTTGTTTCACTAATTTGTAGCCATATTTATTCAACAACAAGCTCCAATAATATCTGAATTTGACTACAAAGGTAGAAAGCACAGGGCATAAATATGTCAGGGAGTTTAATAAATTATCCCACATGTTTATGTTTGAGTCTAACTTGTTTTATTGGAAATTGCTGAATCACTTATTTACAAAGAATAGATCTCTTTAGAGCTTTTTCTCTAGCTAAACCTTCACAAAACTGCCATTTCCAATTATTTTATCTTTCTAGGAAAATAACAATGTAGTGATTCTTAAACTAACTACTGATGAGATTGAAGATTGGTAACTTACTTAAATATTACCAAAAACATAATGTGTAAATACATGGTAAGCCTAATTTGTTTTTATAATATAAGCAGTTATCTTATTTTATTTTATTTTATTTTTTTCGTGTTGCAAGATTCATTGTTTATGCACCACACCCAGTGCTCCATGCAATACCTGCCCTCCTTAATACCCACCACCAGGCTCACCCATCCCCCCATTCCTCTTCCTTCCAAAACCCTCAGTTTGTTTCTCAGAGTCCATAATCTCTCATGCTTCATCTCCCTCTCTGATTTATCTCAATTCACTTTTCCTTTCCTTCTCCTAATGTCCTCCATGTTATTCCTTAAGCTCCACAAGTAAGTGAAACCATATGATAATTGACTTTCTCTCTTGACTTATATCACTCAGCATAATCTCTTCCAATTCCATCAGTGTTGATATAAATGTTGGATATTCATATATACAATGGAATATTACGCCTCCATCAGAAAGGATGAATACACAGTCATTTTTTAAAATAAATCTTAAGATCTTTGATAGAAATGCATTTACTTGAGGTGTCCTTTAAAGAAATTGTTTCAAGCATGAAATTATTACAATAAGGGGTACACCCATTCAATCTTTATGTCATTGTCAGACTTTTATTCCTCTACTTTTCTTTGGGTGATACAGAGAAAGAACTTGTAAGCTATTTTCCAAGTGCCACATCCAACATCTTGGCCTGCTTTGATATTGGCACAAGGCTTGTTACATGGTGGTATTTCTCTTGGACCATCCAGCTACCCTTCAAGCCTTCAGAAACATCACTTTTCATGACTAACTTATTTTTAAAATAATCTCAAGGTTTTAACTATAATATTGGAAAATTATCTATTTTAACATAAAAGGATTTATTATATTGTCAGGGATGGGTGTCATTTGAGGTATCTGTATCTTATTCAACTGAAAGTAGAGACCAAGCATAAAGAATGTAAGAGACCAAAAACTTCCCACTGTCCCTTGTGATTCTTCATGTCACTATAGAAGACACAGTCAGGGAAGGAATTTAATAGAAAAAAATAGCACAAGATAGCACTAGAGTATTTTGCTTCATTTTAAGTTTCTTTTAAATTCTGGTTAGTTAACACACAGTGTAATATTAGTTTCAGGTGTACAATATAGTGGTTCAACACTTCCATACAACCCTGGTGTTCATCACAGAGGTAATCCCCATTACCTGTTTACCCTACCTCTCCTCTGGAAACCATCAGTTTGTTCTCTATCGTTAAGAGTCTGTTTTTTGGTTTGTCTATCTTCTTCTTTTTCTTTTCTTTTCTTTTTTCCATTTTTTTAGTGTTTTGATCTAATTGCCTTATAAGGAAAAACTTATAATTATAAGAATGCATATTTCTAGATTTGCACTAATGAACAAATGACAATTACTTATATACAAAAATGTTATTTGTTTCCCAGCTAGAAATTCATGATTGATCCTAAAAATCCTTATTCCTGACCCTGATAGTCTCAACTCTGGAAGTCTGTTTTATTTAACATTTGAAGGCATATTTTTAGGATTGTTATTATTCTCAACTGAAAGACTGTTGATTTAAACTTTTATTTCAACAGAAAGATGAATCATGCTAAGCTTTGCTAATTTGAAGAGAAGAAAAGGGACAAGAAAATGAGAATAAATGAAACTTTCTAGTTCTCTTTTGATTGGAAGTTATTTTTTTATAACCAATCATTTCATAAAGTTCTAACAGTTTAATAGACTGCATAGTTAGTAAAGATCATGAAATATTGCATTTAAAATAATTTTGCTGCTAATGTTTCCTACTTGTCAAGTTTGGCCAAAACTATTCTACATTATACTTCACCATAAAATAGTGATTGATCAGCCACAAATATCACTAATATCTTATATTGAAAATTCCCAAGCCAAAGAAATAGAAGATTTCTACAATGACTTTATGATTGAAAATGAATTCTAATTACAAATTGTAAGAGGAAGAACATGTTTATTTGATTGAATGGTTAATTACTATTATGATTAATTCACCTCTAACTAGAGCTAGAGAAGTGAAATTTGAATTATTATAGAGCAGAATATTAGAATTGCTGTAGTAAAATATAACCCAACTATATGCTATACAATGCACTGATTTTAATTATATCAATACATCATTTTCTACCAACAAATCTTTGCATATCACTGAATTACATTTTATTTCTAAGTGCCAGAAGTTGTAAGCAAAATTTGTCCTATTCAGATCTTAAATTTCTATAGTCTTTCTTGCCCTAACCATGTTAGGTATATACAATATGTCACATACGTATGTTGAAATGCCTTCATAATTCAAAATAAGCAACACAAACTTCAACCTTGCAGTGTGTTTCATATAGTTCAGTCTTTAAAGTCTATCAAAATATGTTATTTGCCCTCCTGATAATTATACTAAACCTCTATACAGCACTTCTGTTTTCTCTTTTATATGAATTCTTAATAACTCTCCCTTAGTCTGTCCCTCATACACTGCCCTGTTCTAAAAACAAAAACCAAAAACCAAAAGAGGTGTTGGTTCAATGAATAGTCTAATTTTATAGCCCAGAGACTAAGGGAGCCTCCAGCCTTTCTTTATCAACTAACACAATATAATGAAAAAATTGAAAACCTTGTCACCAACTAGTTCTGTAGACTTGGCAAAGTCATTTAATCTATCTGGCCTTGGTCCTTGTTTGTAAAATGAAGAAATATAACCAACATTCCTCTCCAAAGCTTCATCTTAAACATAAATTTTTATGATGTAAAGTTTAATCAGAATTAAAACATGTTTTTGAAATAATGACTGCAGAAGCAAAGTAATAATTTGGATGGTTTGCTAACTAACATAAACTAAAAATGAATCTAAAAAAGCATCATACATCTTAAGTGTTCATCTGACAATAGACACTGTTGCAAGCGATTTTGCTATTTATATTATACTATTCACTTATTCCAATTCACTTGTGCTGGAACTCTCTTTATACTCCCAAATGCAGCACATCCAATAACAGAAAAATGTTACTGACTTATTGAACTACCCAATCTTTATGCAGATTTTTGCCAAAGTAGCACTTTTAAAAGTAATTGACGCACCCCCACAGATTTTTTTTTTTTTCAAAAAGTCCCTTCCCTTGGATGACAAGCAACAGCCAATGGAAATTTTTACAAAACCCTGTACTAACTTAATAGCAGATGGATATTTCCCCACTACAGATGAAACAAATTGTTTCTCTTTGGATAGGTTTTCCCATTAAACAAACTTTTGCCATTGAAATCTATGTTTAGATTTGGGCTGCTGGGACATGACCAAGTTAAATAGATGCCTGCTGAAATATCTAGTTTTATTTTGCTGACTCAGAAACATGTTAATTGTTCTGTGAATTCAGCAATAATATCAATTATTATTTTAAATAATTACTTTGTCAAAAGGTGGTACTTCTAATGTTTGATTTCTTTGGCTCATGAAGTAGACTTCTATCTTATATAAATTACTTAAACTATCTACATTTCTTTTCCCTGAATACAAATGAACCATTTCAACTTTGGGGTGTGTGTGAAAATCACACTTTGCTCAAATTTGCCCACAGAGAAGTTCAAGACCAGTAAACCCCATAACTGTTGCTTAATGGAAAAGAAGAAAAAGGAAAAAGATTTTTCAAAAGTTTATACCTAATATTTGTTTTGGGCAACTTGCCCCTTCTTGATCTCAGTTACCTGTGTGTAAAATGATGAGTTCGCATTAGATGATTTCCAAAGCCTTTCCAACCCTGAATTACTAGGATTCTATGACCCCATTTAGAAGCCTTCCTAAGCTAATTTACCACAGATGTACTCTTGTCCAATATCAATGCCAATAAACATCAGCATTGAGAAACAGCTAATAAGAAGCTAAATGTTTTTGATGGTGCAAACAGATATTAATATAAATGAAAGCACAGCTTATTTTTCATTAGAGAGAGTGGGATTTCTTCGGTCATTTTTTGTGTTACCTATTACATATAAGGTTGGTTTTCCCACCTAACTTTCCACCTAACTCTCATTCTCTTCTCCATCCTCACGCTATTCTTCATCTTCTGTCATATTACAGATTCAGAGAGATTGAGTTGAGAATAGCATCAGTTGAAGGGAATTGTTGTTCAAGCCTCATCTCATCCCTCTCCTCACCCAAAGGTTCCCATGCCCTAGGTATGGCCATAAGGCATACAATGCTTAAGGATCAATGTGGTTACAAATTAAGAATAAAATGGAGACAACCGGTAAGAGACTCTTAATCTCAGGAAACAAACTGAGGGCTGATGGCCGGTGGGGGGAGGGATAGAGTGGTTGGATTATGGACATTGGGGAGGGTATGTGCTATGGTGAGTGCTGTGAATTGTGTAAGACTGAGGATTCACAGACCTGTACCCCTGAAGCAAATAATACATTATATGTTAATTTAAAATATCACTAAGTAGTGCACCTGAAACTAATATAACACTATCTGCCAACTGTCCTTTAATAATAAAGATTTAAAAAATGACCTGTGGAAAATACTGCTTTTTTTGTTTACAACATACCAATAATTCCCTGCTTCTCTCTTATTAATAAACCTTTTCAGGCAACAATATTTCCAGCCTCAAAAAATTATTCTAAGTCAATTAAGATAATTCTGTTTTTCAAAGAACTGTTAAATTTGCCAATTTTCCTTGACCTGTGACCAGTTCTGGACTATAAGAATTACAGGAAGTCTGTGGAAGGACTTTAAGTTTCCTGATTAAGGAAATCAGGATTATAGATACCACTCACTTCTCCCTTTTTCTTATCTTGATGGTTAGAGTTGGAGCTGCCAACTTGTCATCATAAAGAGAGACCAAGAGAAACAGACCAAGAGAAAGCAAGAAAAGACCAAGAGAAGCATGCAGAAGTCCTGACATTATTAAATGGCTGAACCCAAACCACAGCAACTATCACTATCTAGTCTTCTTGTCATATAAGAAAAAAATCAAAATGTTCACTTGTGGTGAATATAATGATGGGCTGCCTAGATCCCATTAAAGGACTTAGGGGTGCCTGGATGGCTCAGTGGGTTAAAGCCTCTGCCTTCAGCTCAGGTCATGATCCCAGGGTCCTGGGATTGAGCCCCGCATCGCATCGGGCTCTGCTCAGCGGGGAGCTTGCTTCCTCCTCTCTCTCTGCCTGCCTCTCTGCCTACTTGTGATCTCTGCCAAATAAATAAAAAAATAATAATAATAAATTTTAAAAAAGAAGTGGCAGCCCACGGCGGGTGGCGGGGGGGAGGATGAAAGGATTTACTATCCAGCCACTAGGAAGATTATGGATTGACATCTCTGCACTGTCCAGCCCATTTCTGGAATTGTTTCAGCTAAATAATGCCTCCTCACCCAAAGATATGTAAGTCCTACAGGAGAACACATATTCAATGACTGGTTGATTTGAGGCCTCTCCCCTCAACGCAGGGTATCCATCTCTGCGAACTATCCTACCTTTGCCGTTCACAGAAGCATGGCTGAGGTCTTGTTATCAGTAAACCTCAGCCCAGTTTTCCTTTCAGAGTCTTGCTTCCTTCACATCCCTAATGTGATATTTTTGAAAATACTCCCTCTGAAAATTTCTGACACTAGTTTCTCTCTCAAATCTGCTCCTAACAAAACCAAATTATAATATTTGCTTAATCCATTACTAGATTTTCTGTGACTTGCAGCCAAAATTATTCCTCACTTATATACGAATACAGGAGATGATTAGGAGACTAGTAAAGTGTTCTTTAATTGGAAACCACTGGATGAAACTCTTTTAGACCCCAATAAAGGAGACTTTGTAGTGTAATAGAAAATTTGTGACTTTTCAGGGGGTAGGGTTCAAATCCAAACTTGGTTACTTAACCAAAAAGGTAAATTTAGGCAAAATATTTAAGCTTCTATAAAGATCATTTTCCTCTAATGTTAAGTGAAATAATAATGTATTTATTATTTTATTTTAATTTTTTTTGATAAAGAATAAAAAGGTAACAGATTTAAGTATTCAGCACATATAAACATCCCTTGACCATCTTTGGTGAGGCTTTAACAAAGTAGCACATGAATAATAGCTAACACATATAGTCTCCACTCCATAAATGTCATTATTATTATTACATTAACTTAAGAATTGTTTTTCTAGAGCTCCTGGGAATCGGTTAGGCATCTGCCTTCATTTCAGGTCATGATCCCAGGATCCTAGATTTCAACCTTGCATCCAGCTCCCTGCTCAGCAGGGAGCCTTCTTCTCCCTCTCCCCCCATTTGTGCACTCTCTCTCTCTCTCGCAAATAAATACATAAAATCTTTTTTAAAAAAAAATAAAGTAATATATTTAAAAAAGAATTGTTTTCCTGAAAGAAAACCAGTCAAAAATTATAATTCCAGATTTGACCATCCAAACACCTATGTTGCACAAGTAACTTTTGGCATTTATTGATTTCTTATTTCAATTTTACTTTAAAATATGTTTGTGGTTCAAGATCTTCACTGGGATTTATGGAAATGGCACATGTGGGAAGATTTAGGGAAATGGGGAGACGTGTACGCATTCAATCATGTCTCTGAGCATCCTCAGAGAGAATCCAGTGGAGCAGAGCTGGGATGCATTCATTATGGCCTTGAACTGAATTTGCAAGAATCCTCCAGATGGGGCACACGTGGCACTCCTACCAATATCAGAAGCCAAGACCTTTTTGTAGACACCCCTGTGCCAATTTTTACAGATACTTGTTCCTCTATGCATGGAAGCTTTTGGGCAGGCCCTTGTTCCTCACATGCTTACTTCTGTATTTGCATCTGTAACTTTAGGGCATGTAGTAAATACTCAATAACTATTTACTGATCTTGAAAATCAGTTGTGTCTGTTCTTCACTATGTTATGCCTTTAACAGTAAAGAATTAACTTTTCTTCTGAGTTATCAGAAGGACTGCTTAGCCAAAAGATCAACAATTATCTTTCACTCTTTACATTAAAAAAAAAAAAAAAGTCAGTGTTTCAGGAAGATCATCTCTTAAAACAAGGGAAAGAAATGTTGTAAATGTTATTATAGAAGAATTATTGACAAAGTGAGGCTTATTCGTGGTAATTAATATACCTCGGCTTCTATACAATTTGCTCGTGAACAAAGACTTTCTTCTCCTGAGTTCATGGTCGGGTGGGAAAGTTAATGGTTAAAGTCCATGCTGAGAAAGCCCCTCAGTATGTACATCGGCTTGCCACCCCTGGAATTGGGATAGAGGTGGGCAGGCTGCCAGGAAAGGTATATCAAGGTGTTTCTTTTAAAAGCCACAGGTCCCTGGTGAGCAACAATTGCTGGGCAGATAGAGATAGTAGTTGGGCTGCAGCTCTATGCCTCTAGAAGAGGTTGCAGACTGGCAACTTGCAAGCTAAACCTGGCCCACAGATATTTTTTATTTGGCTCCTGTACTGTTGTTGTTTTTTTTTTTTAATTTTACCAACATTTAAAATGGGGAAATTTCACATAAAACCCAAATTTCTGGGGGTGCCTGGGTGGCTCAGTGGGTTGGAGCTTCTGCCTTCGGCTCAGGTCATGATCTCAGGGTCCTGGGATCGAGTCCCGCATCGGGCTCTCTGCTCAGCGGGGAGCCTGCTTCCCTTCCTCTCTCTCTCTCTCTGCCTGCCCCTCTGCCTGCTTGTGATCTCTGTCAAATAAATAAAATCTTAAAAAAAAAAAACAAATTTCTGGCTTCTGTTGAAAAAATTGAAATATCTGGCAATACTGGGCTTCATTGCCTACATGACAACAGTTGGCTACATCTATGTGATGACTTTTGAACAAGAAAGGCATGTGGTCTTTTGTTTAGTACAGTCCACACCACTCCCTAATAGTCTCCAATTCTGAACTGGAGTGTCAGTTATCATTTATCATTATACTTGTAGTTTTAAGGAGTAAAGAAATATATTTTTTGTAGAGATCTACCTCTTTATGAAAAATAAGATAAAACAGATTTTTAAATGAAAGTTTTTCATTTCAGAGGTGAAAAATAATCATCATATTTAATTTACAGTATCTGGTTGGCCTTAAACTAAGGGAAAACCCTCAGTACCGTGGGGTTTCATAAAGTGTTAGAGGAAAAAACCTCCAGCTGACCCATGAACTGGACCCCAGCAATCAGAGGCTCCTCTATCCTTAGAACATGTGTCCCACTTGCCTTCTCCACCCTCAGAGGCTGCCCCAAGGACACATCCCTGAGGCAGTGATGAGACCATCTAGACAGTATATGCAACTGTGCCCAGTGAAGTCCTCTATATAAACATTTAAGATTCTGGGAGGCAAGTGTAGAAATCTATTTGTCTTGCAGCCTCCAAGACAAGCCTCCTGTGTAC